>CAUHTR010003104.1:0-50041 GCA_959609185.1 Schmidtea polychroa
GTTATTATTTGCAGGAAGGAAATGAAGGGAGCCCTACATCCGCACTGAATATCTGTGCTGATTATGTACAAGTGAAATATTACAAAAACAAAAGACAGGCTACACTTGACTCATTTTTGCATTGAAATAAATTGAAACCCATTTATTATTTTAATTTATTATTTTAATTAGGAAATATTTCTTTTCTTAAAAGTTTATTTGTAATTTATATGATAGTTTATATTACCTATATGTAATTTACAGTTTCCAAGAGTTTATAAAATAAAATTATTGAAAAAAATGCATTGTTTAATTATGTGTGTATTACTGGTTAATGGCCTTAGTTGCCAAAACCAAATAAATGAATTTAAAAAATGTGAAATTCGCTTAATTTGGACAAAATGCCCAAGTCCCGATGTGTCCCAATTAAGCGGAATCGACTGAATATTATATATATATATATAATATATATATATATATATATATATATATATATATATATATATATATACACATTATGTATATGTATATACATTATTTTCTGTAAACTATTGTTTTAGAATTTCATCATCTTGAAAGTAAGGTATTTAATGAACTCATTATTGTGAAGATTTTCTAAATGTGTTTTTAATAAATCAAATTTTATCTAATAATTTTCCTTAGAACTGAGCAATTTTTGACACCAATTCTACCAAAAACAAATTAACTAAAGACTTTTTTTATATCAGTTAGTATGGAATAATTGATGATGTAGAAATATCATTGATTTCATCGAAAACATACTCGTAATTCCTTTTTTATATTTGAGATAAGTTCATTACTTATTGTCAAATGCCCTTAATTAATATCCACCTGCGTATTTGTTATTATATATATCAACGGTGGGCAAATGCGGCTCTTCGTTGAGTAAACTGCGGCTCATTGATAATTGAATTTTTGATAATTGAATTTGAAAATTTTACTGCTTTTTAAAATTATTTTGTAGTAGGCGGCGCTTTGTTATAACAACGAGAGAGAAGCAATGAAAATAAATTTAGTGAAATTTAGTGAATTTTGATTAGTTAGTATTTTTGTTTGTACAATATTGCGGTCGTTTGTATATTTTAGTATAGTTTTCTATTCGTGTTTTTTGAAAAATTTGGTAAGAAGATTTTTATGAAGCATTTTAAAATTTTAAATTAATTAAAATTAAATTTATGTCTTTTTATTATTTTGTTTAAATTTCAGTAATATAAGTTACTCAAATTTATTATTACAATGACCTCAGAAAACATCAAAAAACGAAAATACAAACAAGAAAATAGAACTTTTCAAGAAGAATGGACAGAAAAGTTTTTTTTTATTGACAATAATGGTAAATCGTTGTGTTTATTTGTAAAGTTACAATTTCCAACTACAAAGTAACCAATTTACGTCGACACTATGAAGTAAGTCATCCACACTTATCAATTCAATATCCACTCAATTCAAAATTGCGAACAGAAAAACTTAAGTCATTGCAATCAGGGCTTCAAAACCAACAAGGACTAATGTCTTCTTTTAGGTCGAGAAGATGACAGTGCCAACGAAGCTAGTTTTTTGATAGCTTGGAATATAGCTCGTGCTAAACGTACATATGGAGAAGGTGAATTTATTAAGAGAAACTTGGAAGAAGTGATTAAAGTTTTGGATCCGGATAACTCAAAACTACATAAATTGATCTCACGTATTCCTATGTCACGTCGTACAACTGCGCGTCGAATTGGCCAAATTAGCGAAAATGTTGAAAATAATTTGATGTGTGATTTAAAAAATTGTACAGCATTCAGTTTAGCTCTCGACGAGTCTACTGACATTCAGGATGTTCCACAATTAGCCGTTTTTGTCCGCTTTGTATCTTCTGACGTAAAAGTAAAGGAAGAAAATTTTAGACCTAGTAGCTCTTAAAGAAACAACTCGCGTATCGATGTCAAAACTGCGCTTGATGTAGTGATGGACAAGTTTGAATTGGCGCGTGATAAACTTGTAAGTGTTGCGACAGACGGAGCGCCTGCAATGATGGGGAAAAATCAAGGTCCTCATTGGTCTTTTAAACAGAGATCCAAATATTCCTCATTTCTTATCTCTTCAATGCATAATTCATCGCGAGCATTCTCATAGCGAAGTACTTTAAATACGAAATGTGTGGAAGATTGTTTTGAAGATTGTGAATTTAATTAGAACAAATGCCAAAAACACATCGTCAATTTAAAAACTTTTAGAAGAATTAAGATTAAATGATGAAACAGATGAATTGCCCAATGATGTCTCCTTATGGTGTATTGTTAGATGGCTGTTAACTTACAATGTTTTGGACCGTTTTGTGGAACACCTAAATCCTATCATAATATTTACCAAAGAAAAAGGAATAGCATACCCAGAATTAGAAAATGAAACTTGGCTTTCTGACTTAATGTTCCTTACAGACATTATGGAACATTTGCATTCTTCGTTAATTCAAGAAATTTTATTACTTTTTATTAATGGATTTTTATTATATTTTATGTTTGTTACTTAAATTTTGAAATAATTGTTTTTAAATAGCGTTTAAGCTTTTTTAAATCAAATTAATGAAATAAAAAAAAATATGTAGTTCACTATGGTGGCTCTTTAAAAAATAAATTTTCGGAAAATGTCTCTCATTGAATAATTTTTTTTATATTATTGAAACTCTTATATTTTGTCACTGAGACCCTTACTTATTTCCATTTGTTGTAGAACTTATTGATTATTTTTTAGATTATAGACGGTTTTTATGAATTTCAACGTGATGTAAACAATAAAATTAGACCATTTCAAGCACGCCAAGGGTGAAAATTTTACAATTTTTTGAGAACTCATAATTAATATTTTACTCAGTAATGCAAAAAGTAGCAATTTGAAAACTACAAAAAATCAAAAAAAGATTAGCAGCTTAACTTTTTATCTTTATCTGAAATTTAATTAATAATTTCTTATTTATATTTATTTTAATTATTTTATTAATAGTAAAAATTTTAATAGTTTATTTGAAGCGAATCTGGTAAATGGTTTTATAACAATATAAACAAAGATGAACCTTCAGCCGATTCGATAAGGTCATCTTCGGTAATTGGGAATGATCGATGGACATCATCTGAAAAAATTATATCATTTAACAAAGGTTTTTATTTTCCAATAATTTGAATTTATTTTCACTATAATTACACTATTTTAAATAAACATTTGTTTTTAGAATTTGGTTCTGCTGATCAATTAGAAAATACAGGCATGCAAACTCAGTCTTCAATATCAGCTAGAAATTTTTTGCCAAAAAGGAAATTTAATAATAGTGCTTATTTTCGGATTGAAAGTCCAAACAGATTGAATTTATCACCCGAAACTACCGAAAATACAACATCTCCCTTCCGAAGGATTAACAAACATTTTAAATCGTATTATTTAAATACCAACAACTATGTTGATGCTACACTAAAATCAGAGGATTCAGGTAATTTTCAAATAGTTAATCGTTGATATTATAACTTATTTCAATTTGTAGTTTTATTTATTGTAGAGTTGCCAGACGTCCGATTAATTGGGATTGCTCCGTTTCCACAGGATATGTTTAAGCGTCCCAAAATTTGTCTTGATGATGACCAAATGTCCCGATTTAGATTTATTATAAAACTATTGGTTAAATTTATGAAATACATAATCAAATAATTTTTAAATGGGCTTGATTGAAATATGGGGAAAAAGTTGATAGATATCAAAATATCATTGATTTGTGTTTTTGTTTCATACAAGTTTTGAATTCGGAAAAATTAACTTGTTTATAACTGTCTAAATTTATTTCATGTTTTAATATTATTTAATTAATTATGTTATAGATTTATCTACGGTTCTAGAACAATTGGAAGTGGACAATTTGGAACAGAAAAAATTAAATAAATTAATTGACTTTTAACTTTAAATTTTTTCGTTGATAATTAGTATTGAAACAAAATTAAACTATAAAAAAAAATTTTCAATTTATGACATTTATTCATCTATTGGTTTTTCATAGGATCCGACAGCAAAAATATGTAGAAACCGAAAAATGTCAAATTAAAATATTATTCTATTATAATATTAATTTAAAATACCACGGAATACTAAATAGTTCATAATAATAAAACAATCATGAAGATGTAAATTTAAATAAAACGGGTTAATAATTAATTAAAATCAGTTTCATGTTGTCAGTCATGTTATTATTTTTATAATTAGTTTTTTGTCCATTATCCGTTCCAAATTGTCCGGTTGTATTTACATAGTTTGAAAATGCCAAAAAGAACTGGCAAGTATTTGGAAATGTATGCCGAAGAGGAAGTATAAACACCGACGTATATTGTTTATATTTAGCGTTGCTAGCTTAATTTCATGGGTTTCTTTGGAAATGATGCGATAGGGAATTATAGATTCAGTTGATTGACCGGATTAGGACCCCTTTCCACGCCGTGGTAAATTCTGAGTATCGATTCTTTGAGTAAACTCTCCTTTGATTGTTTAAATCTTTACTTCACTTTTCGTTTCTTAACTTATATTCACTTTATTTGTTTGTGAAAAGGAACTGTACAATTTAGCCCAATTATCATGATTATAAGTAATTGAATTTTCTGAAAATTTGAAGATTTGTTACAATTTGTTCCCAAAATCAGTGATTTTTAATTTGAAGGCTCGTGGTGTTCCGCCTGATTATACAAAATAACCACATATAACCAATTCATATAAACATTTTAAAACGACAATATTTTTAGGATTTCAAAAAATTAAATGAAATTTTTTATTTCTGAAAAAACAATAATAACCACAATAAGATTAAGTTTATAAGATTTAACAAATTAATAGGGTTCAAATTTTCTTGAAGAAATAATTATCTTCGGCGTACAGAAAATATTCGCGTTTCTGTCAATTTTTCGACTAGAGTATCTCTACAGTATTTTCTTTCTAGATTTAGTTTTAAAAATTAGCCTTCTAATAAATTTTTGTCCATTATGCACTGAAACTTTGAACATTTGCCACGTTTCCTCAATACCAATTTTTGATAATTTAGTATACTACCTTAAAGCTTTAATTATTGAATTCTTTTTTTTAATTTTCTTCCCATGATTTAATATTATTTAAACATCCATAGTTTAAAATTGAAATATATGGTATTTAACCTTCGCCAGTCCTCAGGGCTTATTTCCACTGATAGGAAAACGCAATCATTTTTTCAATTTATGTAGCTTTTTTCGTATTGAAATTTAGTGAAATATTTTGTTTTTTATTAGAACAAAATAAATTTGACTATGAATCAGTAAAGATATCAAAAAATAGATCGATATCTTTACTGATTCATAGTCAAATTTGTTTAATAAATACAATGTCAATTGAAAAGAAATCAGAGATGAAAATTGAAAAAGGTTTTAATAATATATGGGTCTATTTTGATAGTTAGGACTTTAGAGTGACTTTTGAGGGACAGATGAAGGTTAAAAGCGATTTATAGTAATTGGTAATAATTCAAATGATGCATTATTTAATAATGTCGCAATGATCTTAATTTATGACAAAAGTTACGGGAATATTATATATGTGTGTGTGTCTAACAGGGGTGGCTCAAACATAGGCGAACTAAAAAAACCTCGCATTTGATTCATAAAGCGATTTCCATATGAAAGGAAAGAAGTCTTTATCCAGAACTCCCAGCAAAGATTCAAAGGACATATTTACTTTGGAATCCTTGATACTGCTATTACCTATGTCAATGATAGATTTGAACAGTTTGAAAATCTTATGTCAGTTTTTGGATTCATTTTTGACATTATCAGCCTACAAAGAGTAAGAGCACAACACCTATAAGTTTAAATCAGCATTAAATACATCGAAGCAATGGATTTTTGTAATGAGTTTCAATTTATTTCAACATTTATTGAATTGAGTTCGTCATCAAAAGGTGTATTATATTTTATTTGTGAAAAAAAACTTTTCCGATAATTAACTAAATATTTTTTATCCCCTTAAGAATATTTTTAACGCTACCTTTTACAGTTGCAAGTGTTGAAAGAAATTTTTCGAAACTGAAATATCCAAACAAAAAGCAAGAAAAGTTCAACTTATGTGAGTAAAAATGTAAGTTACAATAGGCGACCTATAAACATTGTATATAATATTTACAAATTAATTCTAATTATTCTTATTATTTAAATAGATAAAAATAACAAATGAAATTTATTTAACGAGAGATGTTGAATAATAGCGAGAGAAATAATTTAAATTGAAATAACGTTAAGAGTTCTAATAACTTATAAAAAAGATAAATTTTATATATTATATATATATATATATATATATATATATATATATATATATATATATATATATATATATTATTTTAAATATATTATTTTTAAATAATAATTTCTCTTCAAATGAATAATTTAATAATTTACTAACTAATTCGAGTAATTAATATTATTTTAAAAATTGGATTTTGTTAAAAATAGCTATCAAAAGAAATAATTTAAATAAAATCAACAAAAAAAATGTAAAATTTCCTAATAAAATTAGAAGAATTTATATTAAAATGGGATTGAAAGTAAAGCATTATTCTAAATTGCATTGTACTTTTTTTTAAATATCTGACACCACAAAAAATTCATCTAGAGTGCAAGGTTAAAAAATTAATTTTTGAGCCACCCCCTGGTGTCTATGTATCAATAACAACACATCAACCAATAATACTAATTTATTTTTCATTAAAAATCAAAAATTTTTGTTATTAAGAAAATTAATTTTTGATCTCAATTTACACTGAAAACAACAATATTACTCATTATTTTTTGGGGGAAAATTTTATGCATCAT
Organism: Schmidtea polychroa; assembly: GCA_959609185.1. Taxonomy (NCBI): domain Eukaryota; kingdom Metazoa; phylum Platyhelminthes; order Tricladida; family Dugesiidae; genus Schmidtea; species Schmidtea polychroa. The sequence continues at coordinate 6,849 of CAUHTR010003104.1, forward strand.
TTTTTAATTATTTCATTCAAATTTGATAATTTTGAAAATCGATCATTTCTTGAAAGGTAATACATCTAGTAATGAATTTAATTCAGCATTAGACAAACTAAGGTTTTTTTAAAAATAGGTTGAGCTCTGTAAGTCTCTAAAAATTGATACGTTGTCAGCTAAACAAGTGTTATTGTGTCATTTGCTCATTTTTCAGATAATTTTATTCCAAACAATTATAAGTATTTTAACCCATTTGTAGTCAGTGATCCCAAATGTGAAGAAATATAAATCATTATATATCTTACAGAATATTTTCTAGTGGGCATTAAAATTATAAATTTTTAACTTTTTATTTTAGTTTAATATATATTTCAGAGATGTTATAGTTTCTCTTGGAAATTTAATATTTTGTTTATAAAATTTATGTCATCTGCCATTATTTGATATCTAAGACTAAAGAAATTGGTACTAAATTGGTTAAAAGCGTTTAAAACTAATAACAAATGAATATAATACGAATTGACAGAAAATCAAAAAAAATGCCGCTATGTCTTCCGAACTTCTTTTTTGCAATCAAAAGGGTTCGTGTCTTGATAACATAGTGACATGTCATTGTGACGTGTAATGTAGTAGTTGGATCAAGAAGAAGCGCTAAAATATGACCCTAAGTAGTTTCAACAAAGAATGACATTGTTTCTACTTGGTGATGGTCTTCAGTTAGAATAATGCACTAGAGCAAAACCATTACGGCAGCTAAGCACTGTTAAGAAATTTACAGAATGCACAAGAAAAAGATGCGCCTGGATCCAGCATTGGTCAACATTGAAGACATAGTTATCTATTAGTATTTACAATGCTCAATCATAGTTTTTATAACCGATGATGCAGAAGCTGAACTAGCTGGATTGCGAAATTCTGTTTCACTTACCATACTCACAGACCTTTCCTCCAATCAATTATTACTTTAACTTGCTGGAGGAAATATTTAACGATGCCTTATTGTGAGTTTTCAGAAGCCCGGAATTTTATAATCACAAACAAATTTATTCCTGTTCAGCAAAATGTGTAGATTATGATAGTTCTTGTTTCGATAAATAATATACTTTAAGTTGGAATATGTATATTAAACACGTGTAGTTTAAAAACATCAATCCATTTTTCATTAACCTGATATGTTATTTCATCATTTAAAACATGGTTTCATGAAATATTTTACCTAATGCTTAGAATATTTTGCCTATTATTTTTAAAATTCAAAATTCTAGTTGTTTTGCATATAATTTTCTTTATCATTAGAATCCAAAATTTTAAGTTGTTCATTTTTAGGCTGTGCCTTAGATATGGACGATGAAACAGCTTCAGAATGTGCTTTAAAAGTAATTATTTTTTGTTGAAATAATTAAAGTATAACAATTTCCATGCTATATTTTTATAAATTAATTGATTAAGTTACAAATAAAAATTTTTTTAATATTTATTTAATGAAAATTAATTTTTAAATGTCTTTTACATTATTTATAATTTAAAGTTAAAGCAATGTTTTGTGTATTATAACTCAACGAATGACAAATTAATTGAATTAAGTAATTAATTATTAAATAAACATGGCACTGATTTAATAATAAGAAAATGCCACTCAAAAACATTCAACAGTTTTCTTGTCATCATTTGGTAGGTTAGGAAAAACTAGATATTATAGATTTCAAAAACAAATTTTATTAATTTTTCTTTATAATTTAATTTAAATAATCAATTATTTTTTCAATTTATTATAATTTTATTTTAGAATAAATAGTTAAACATACATGGCAATGATTTAATTATAAGATAACGCCAATCAAACATTCTTTTCGCGATTAATTTCGACAGTTTTCATGTCATCATCAGGTGGGATATAATAACTCATTAAATTTAGGATTTTAAACAAATTTAATTATATATAAAAAAATTTTTTCATTTTATAAAAAATATATTTTTTTAAAATTTTAACATTTAAATTTTAATTTAATAATTTAAAAAATTTTTTTTAATTATTTAATTTAACACAACAATCAATACATACAATACACAAAAGCTTATTTAAAAACACTCAACACACAAGTATTTACTGCATTCTGCACATTAATTTTCGGATTCAATGATTTTATCAACAACGCCTCACAAATCACACGTTCCCAATAATTATCGAAATTTTTTAATAAAATTTTAAAATCAGACATTACCTATTTTAATCTTACAGCCCTTATTGTGCTCACCAATATGGGTCAAAGCCTTCGGTCTACAATGTTCTCGAGCTCGAATACAGAGATGACGGGAAGTCTCTCCAATGTATATAGATATGAAGGATATTAATACTAATTATGTGAAGAGTGTGTTGAGTTCGAGTACGATGGAGTATATTGATAAAAATAAAAGGCAGAATATTAAAGAGTTTCCTGTATTAAAAAATTTAGCTAAAAAAGACAAGTTTGACAAAGGAAATGGATTGGTAATTCTCGACCATGATGTATATGTAAATAAGCTTAATGATGTGTTGAACGCTCCCTAGTTTGTGAAAATAGAGATTTCTCGAAAAAATGGAATGCAGCCTCCTCTTAAAGATGAGAATTTGTTGAAAGAAATACTGAATAAATTAATTAAAAATAAGCAAATTGATGAAGAGTTGTTTAAATCTATTCGCCCAATGGGATCACAACCAGCAAAAATGTATGGGCTTCCAAAAATCCATAAAGATGGCGTGCCTATGAGACCTGTTTTATCCATGATTGGCACTGCCCAGTATAAAATTACCAAATTTTTGGATGGATTATTGAAACCATTAATACGATCAGAATTTGAATGTAAAGATAGTTTTGAATTTGTTTCCTGCATTGCACAATATGATAGACAAAGTATGGATGAAATTATGGTTTCGTTTGATGTTTGTAGTCTGTTTACTAATGTACCATTGGTTGAAACAATTGAATTATGTTGCTTGTTATGGAATGAAAATATTTCTGAACATCATATTTTGGATAGAACAGCATTTCGTGAACTTCTTGTATTTGCAACTTCAAAAATCAATTTTCTTTTCAATAATGAATGGTATCAACAAATAGATGGAGTTGCTATGGGTTCTCCTTTAGCACCAACGATGGCTTCAATTTTTTTAACAAGCTTAGAAAAGAAAATTGCATCTTTCCAAGGTATGAAACCCACTGTTTATAAACGGTATGTGGATGATATTTTTCTTATATTTGAAAATCAGAGGCATGTTGACCCGTTTTTGCATTATATGAATAGTCTGCACAAAAACATTGTATTCACATGTGAAACGGAGAAAAAATCATCACTTGCTTTCTGGGATCTGTTAATACAATGCAAAGAGAAACACTGTGAGACAGAGATTTATAGAAAACCAACTGATACTGGTCTCTATACTTCTTCCGAAAGTTTTTGTGAATTCAAGTATAAAAGAAATATGGTGAAGGGGTTGATTTATCGTGCATGGTCTTTGTCTTCTACTTTTAAAAATTCAGTAAAATGTGTTGACATATTGGTTGAATTGTTAATGAAGAATGGTTATTCAAAATCCTTTTTAGTAATTATGGTGAAAGAGACTGTTTACAAATTTATTAAAAATCTTAAGGATCCATGTTTGAGGAAATCTGGGTGTGATCTTGTTGAGATGTGTGAGTCTGATGAGTTAAAATCTGGGTGTGATTTTTTTGAGGTGTGTGAGTCTGATGAATTAAATAAATTAAATAGTGTGATCAAGGATGATGAGCCTAAATTTGTGTTAGTATTGCTGTACTCAGAAGGTTTTAAGGATTATAAAGTGAAGATAAGAAAGCAGTTAGGGAATTTAAACTATAGGATAGTGTCAACTTCATGGAAAGTACGCAATATGTTTATTAATAAGTCAAAAACTCCGGTTGAATTGTGTTCCGATCTCGTTTATCAGTTTAAATGTAATGGGTGTAATGCCACATACATTGGAGAGACTTACCGTCATCTCTGTATTCGAGCTCGAGAACATTGTAGACCGAAGGCTTTGACCCATATTGGTGAGCACAATAAGGGCTGTAAGATTAAAATAGGTATGTCTGATTTTAAAATTTTATTAAAAACTTACGATAATTATTGGGAACGTGTGATTTGTGAGGCGTTGTTGATAAAATCATTGAATCCGAAAATTAATGTGCAGAATGCTGTAAATACTTGTGTGTTGAGTGTTTTTAAATAAGCTTTTGTGTATTGTATGTATTGATTGTTGTGTTAAATTAAATAATTAAAAAAAATTTTTATATATAATTAAATTTGTTTAAAATCCTAAATTTAATGAGTTATTATATCCCACCTGATGATGACATGAAAACTGTCGAAATTAATCGTGAAAAGAATGTTTGATTAGCGTTATCTTATAATTTTATTTTAATATAAATTTTTAATTTTACCAATCTTAAAACTTTTTAAAAATTTTCAACCTAATAAAATGATAAATTTGAAAATATACAGGGTGGCACAGATAAAGTGAAGCACAAGTTTAACTACTTTATTTTTTCTTGCCTAATGATATAGCTTGCGCAATTATATAAATTTTTAATATTTGAGTTTGTTTTAATATTTTAATATTTAATTATAATATGAGCGGTTCCTTAAATTTAAGTTAATGGCATTGGAATTCAAACGACAAAGAATTTTAAATTTATTTTTGGAGGGAAAGCATCAATCGGAAATTTTAAAGTTAACGAAAGCAGAGGACATTTGCCGTTCGTTGGTATACAGAACCTTAAAAAGGTACAAAGATTCCGGCACAGTTGTACCACCAAAGAAACCTGGTCGAAGCCGGACCGTTCGTACTCCCAGGCTAGTTAAAGTTATCCGTGAACGGATTCGCCGAAAACCAGCCCAGTCGGCCAGAAAGATGGCAAAGAGTCTTGGAATATCGCGAATATCTGTATCTCGTGTTCTTAAAGAAGACCTTGGACTTACACCTTACAAGAAACGGCGTGTTCATGGTTTATCCGACACAAATAAAAGAAACGAGTCACAAGATGTAAGGACTTATTATCTCGGCACGCTGAATCAGTAATCCTGTTTACTGATGAAAAACTCTTCGTCCTCCAACAGTCACACAATACTCAAAATGATCGAGTGTACTCGCCATCAATTACCGATATCCCTAGTCATTGCCGCACGGTCCAGCGTTTCCAAGGAAGTCCTTCTGTGATGGTTTACGGAGGTATTTCCAAAAAGGGTCGTTTGCCTCTGAAATTCATAGAAAAGGGTGTCAAAATTAATTCTAAATATTATTTAGAAGAAGTATTACAACGTCATGTGATGGCGAATGCCTTTAAATTGTTTGGAAATGATCCATGGGTATTGCAGCAGGATTCTGCGCCCGCACATGCCGCTAAAATAGTTCAGAACTGGTGCAAGTCAAATTTGCCTGATTTCATTAGCAAGGAACAATGGCCTTCATCATCTCCGGATGTAAATCCTTTGGACTTTTGTATGTGGGCCTTAATGGAACAGCGTCTAAATAATCTAAAACCAATGAGTTTGGATAAATTTAAGTGCTTACTTCAGAAAATTTGGATTGAAATACCTGAAGAGCAGGTGCGTGCCGCATGTGAAGCATTCCCACGCAGATTGATGGCCATTGTCAAAGCCAAGGGTGGCCACATTGAAATTTAATTAATAAATGTGAAATAGATGGAGACTTCGTTTTAAATCTTTTAAGATTTTTCAAATGTATTTTAAAAAATCATGTTAAAATGAGTTTTTTCTTTGCTTCACTTTTTCTGTGCCACCATGTATATGGTGAAGGGAATAATTTATCATTAATGGTCTTTATCTTCTACTTTGAAAATTCTGTAAAAAGTGTTTATAAATTTGTTGAGTTGTTATTGAAAAATGGATAAAATCATTTCTATTAATGATGATAAAATAAACGATTGTCGATAAATTTATTAAAAATTTTAAGGATCCATGGGTGTAATTTGACTAGGTGTAATTTAACTAGTACGGTTAAGTTCAAATTCAATGGTGAGATTGTAAATTGTGGGTATATGGATTGTTGTTGTTTTCAAATGTATTAAATTATTAATTTAAATAATTTCAAATTTCAAATATTTTAAAATTTAAAAAAAAATCTTATTTTAATTTAATTTAAATAATCAATTATTTTTCCATTTTCACCTCTGATTTCTAATAAATACAATTTAAAGAAAAATTAATAAAATTGTCTATAATATCTGTAATATCTAGTTATTTTATATTACTTGATGATGAAAAGAAAATTGTCAAAATATATTGTAAACGAATGTTTAAATGACGCTTTCTCCTAATTGTTAAGAATACCTAAATAATGAAATCCAATAATTATTAAATGAATAAAATCATCAGGGGAAAAATGTATGAAATGGAGGATGTGTTTTTCGTAATTCTGAGAAACAAAAAGTGTGAAAAAGAAATTGGGAATGAGAGAAAAATAAGAGTCAAAAATAGTTAAACAATGAAATGCGATAAGGTTGTTCTTAATTAACAAGTACAAAGTGAAGAAAGAAAAAAACAAATCGAAATTAAATTTGCATATCTCGATAGCTTGTACGAGATAAAGAAAAGGAATCACCGGGGAAGCCGAGAGATGGTGTCATCTAAAAATTATATGTCTCGAAAACTGACAGGGATAATAAAAGAACTAGAGCTGACCAAAAGGAATGTACTGGAGGAAAAAATCTAAACTAAAGTCAAGTCAGTAAGCGACAGGTGACAAAAGGAAACAGAAATTTTAAAATAAAAAAGAAAACAGAATTTAAACGAAACTCAAGGTGAATTACGAAATTACCGGAGAAAGGATTTAAAACAAATTAAAGGTATCGATTATTTTCAAGTTAAAGCTAAGAAAGCAACTAGGTTGTATTTACCCATCATCGAAACCAGTGGTTGTGAATTCCAAGTTATATTGCAAACGTTATATTCTTCCCAGAGGGTTGGAAATGCATTGTTTTAATATTGAATTATTTGTGTCGCGCCAAATTGATAATCAATTTTGTTAATCAACAAAAAACTTATATTTTATGGAGCTCGTTATTGTTGTTAAACAAGGCACGTTTTAGAATCAGATTAATAATTGGTAATACAGGTAAATCTCCTACAACATGGTACTTCTACAACGCGATTCCTAAAATGCGGAAATTTTCCTACAACGCGGCATTTTTTAGGAACCTATCTACCGCGTTGTAGGAGGGTTACCTGTATTTGATTACACCGAAAACCCCAACATTTTGGGGTGGCCGATGTGATCAAATTCGGTGAAGAATTAATTAGAAAAAAATAATTGTGTATTGTTTCGACGTGATCAAAGTCGATGAAAATAAATATTGTTTCAACGTTGTTGAAAATAAAATCTGACTTGTGAAAACTATTCCTAATTGAATTAAATTGTTAGAGATAAGTGTAAAAAGGTAAAATTATAATTGTATTAATAAATTTGAAATTTTGTGATTTGAAAAAAAATGTTAAAATGAATCGATATAATTTACGAAGTCAGAATAAAAGAAAGCCCATAATGAGTAGCGAAGACTTACCAGTTTAAGTTGTTAAAGAAAATAATAATTTCGACAATTTTCAAAAATTACAAATATAACAATATAGAGGCGACCCATTCATCTTTGCTGACTTTGAGTTATTATTATACGTATGCAACTGCATACTGATGGTCTCAAGCGATTATGACTCAAAGATCACCACTATGTTTAAAAGGAGCAGCACGGGTAGCATGAAGCAAATAAATTAAAAGACAATTGAAAACGATTGTACAAAATAAATGATGCTATGTCAAATAAAATAGTATGTGAGGAAATTAAAATATAATTTAGGCAAGCTTTTCATAAAAGAAAACAAAATTCACGAGTCTGTCCCTGAATGGTTTAATTTTATTAGCTAAAAGGAATTTTCAGTAAATTCAATTTATGATATTAATGTTCAAAATCTGATCAATTTGTTAAATGAACTCAAAGTGATTTGCAAATAGTAGTTTCGATTATTAATTATGGAGACTTATTTGATCTAATTCGAAAGATCTCAGATGCTGAACTAAAAAAAATTATACTTAGGGACCCCGCAATACCTAAATCCAGCCCTGGTACCTTTAATAGTAAAATTTTAAAATTCTTAGATATTTGAACAAAATTTAATATTGTTAACTGAGAAATGTTAGATTAACCCAGTGTTTCCTAATGTGGGTCCTACACCCCGCTGGGCGTGCTCTGATAGATTAGGGGACAATTAAAAAACAGCGAAGTAAAATTATGTTGTACTTCAATTTTAGTTTTGTTTTGAAAATTAACATTTTTTTACAATATCCTAATTATTTCTTCCTAAAACCTAAGTCCTATGTCTTGAACAAGTTGTCATATAAGCCTCATTCTGTGAATAATATAATTTTTGAATATTAAAAAATTATATATATGGTACATCGGAAATTAGAATTTTAAAAAGGCTTAGATGGGGCATGATAAAAATTGGTTGGGAAACACTGGATAATCCCTTATAGTTTTATATAGTTAAAAAAAATAGACAAAACTTTCTAACAAAATATATAATTTTATTTATCAATAATTCATTACTAAAAATAAAAATACACTAATATAGTTCATTAATAAGTGTTACTTATGTAATAAAAAAATACTCAAAATTTATGAAGTTTAGTAAAGAATATAGTTTCAATGAAGTTATTATGATGAATCTAACTAGTTATTGATTCACAAAAAATTAACGAAATCATATCGAGTAGTAATAAAGTAAAATATTCGAATGGGAGTCTTCTAATTTTAATTTGAAATCTTTTTTTTAATCTAAATCAGCCATGGCCAACCGGTGGCCCGCGAAGCGTTTTGATGTGGCCCGGACACAATTTTAAACATCAAATCAATAATTGTCTTTTTTAGAATTCATATTCGAATTAAGCATGTTTTTAATTTAAAAAATTGATTCTAAGTTTACTTGAATCGTAAAAACGAGTTATATTTATTTAAATGAATTTATTGTTGCCCATGATAGTATTTTTCCGAAAATTTGGCCCTTCGATTGATTTGGGTTGGCCACCACTGATCTAAATTATGATTGGAAACCATTATTTTAAGGAATATGTATATTGTTTAGGATTTTTAGTTAACCTTTCGTTAATATTATTATTCTCACAAGATTTAAGGTTATTACCAGAAAAAACGTATTTTCAGCATTCTCACCAATTAAAAAATTTGTAATAAAACTTAAAATTGAAAAAAAATTAAATTAATTCAGGTTTCTACTGGAACTATTTTTGGATCCAATTCAAAATGTTACTTCAGACCTTTACAGATCTTAAATCAAAATACTACAAATACTAATCTGATAACGAACGATTCGCCAGAGCACATTTCATTTCCTCAGATTCGATCTGATTTATCCTTTAATCATCATTATAACGGGAGTTCAAATCAATCGAAATATGTTGGGGAAATTATGCTATCTCTGTTATATGATGATAATACTTCAACAGTTAATGTCACAATCCACAAGTGTAGGAATTTAGTTTCTGCTGATCCAGAAATGAATTGTATTAATCCGTAAGCATTTCAGATTTCTGTTTAATTAGATATCATTTTTAAACGTATCGATATATGAAATTAAACTACAATAAAACTTCCATATAAATTAAATTTCGTAAGAGGTACAAATCTATATAAAGTACATTATTCTAATTTCCCTTACAAATCGTTGCTCTTCTCGCTTCATTTGTTATAAATGACCTAGTCATATGAAGTGTATTATATTTTTTATTGGTAAAAAAATTATTTAAACTTGTGATTTTTTGAAAGAAATGAATTTTCAAACTATGAGTTATTTATTAGGTTAACTTATTAATTTTAGATCTCTAAAATACTATTAAATGCGATATGGTTTTCATAATTATTTAACTATATTTTGACGTTATTGCCTATGTCAAACTGTCAAAAAGAAACTAATAAATAAATTTATCTTTTTCATTCAAAACTTTATCACTGGAAATTTGAAACCAAAACACCAATTTTCTACATCATACACATCGCCTGTTTTGGTATTTTGATTATGAAGAAAAGGAAAATTTTTTAAGGAGTGTAAATATTATATGAATTGTGATTTAACTAAATAAGTTTTCATTTTATGAACCTGCGGTTTGTGTAGTCAAATCAGTTTAATTGTTTTGGTAAAGAAATTGATTTGACATTGAGTAAAATTATGTTAAAAACACCCTTATCAAAATTCACTAAGAAGTAGTACCTCAAAAAATAATCACTACGAATGAAGTTTTATTGTTGTTATTAGAAGTGCTAACACATCTTCTAAATTATTTTTTAAATCCGGTTCAAAAGTTAACGACATAATTCCAAGTATTTATTTAACACTAGACTTACCACAACAGTCAAAATGACTGGTTTTACAATTTCATTTTTGAATTCCTACTTCGCATTGATTTTTTTTTGGAAATGATTGATTGACTTTTAAATTGATAACTAAATGAATAATATTATGCTGTTTTATATTTTTATTCATAATCAAAAAGTTTTTGATTATCATCGGTACTTATACCGAACCAGTCAAAATGACTGTTGCATTTTTCTATGTAATACAATGAAATTACATAGTTATAAAAATTCTAAATGCTGCGCAATTGTAGCACGATAAAAACAAAATTTCAAGCTGGTGATAATTACATAATTCGCAATAAATTTGAAGTCGTTGACTGAATTTTGTGAGGTGTTTACTGGGGAATTTTGCTGAGCACACTGGAAAGAAACAATTCTTTGGATAACAAATAATTCAAGATATTTTTTTGGTAAGAAAACTAAATACAGAGAGAAATATTATTTTATTATATCACCAGGCCCCTAAAAATGGCAAAACAAAAAAAAACTTCAGTGTTTTTGGAAAATATCAAGGACATTCCTATGGAATGTTCGGATGTTGAAAATGATGAGCTTTATGATAGCGAATGCGAATTATTAGATAAAGAAAGTGATCCACATGGAAGGGTGTTGATATCGAGAGTAGTGACAGCGATATTTCTGATAAGAGGAATGAAGATGAGTCAAGCGACAGTGAATACGAAAACATTTCAAACACACGTAAACGAAGGTGTTTACTACTGCCGTCCAGTTCTAGTGACGAATTTGAAAGTGCTCTAGAAATTGGTAAAGACGGAACTGTTTGGAAAAAAATGAAAGAAGGGCACGTTGCTGGAAGATTATCAATTAGTCGTATTTTCAAGGATGCTGACGGCCCTACAGCATATGCAAAAAGAAATATTATGAAGGAGGAACTAAGTAGCGCATTTTTGTTAGTAATTGACCATTCTATTTTAGAATATGTAAGAACGTCTACGGAATTAGAAGCTTCTCGAGTTTTATAAAAAATGGATATTTCCGCAAGCAAAATTGAAGGCATTCATTGCGCTATTGTATGTACGTGGAGCGTACAAAATTGATAAAACTAGGAAGAAATTACCCGAAACTGTCTTTTTATAACAATACTAAATTTGGCGTCGATGTTACTGATCAAATGGCACGAAAATATAGTGTAAAATCAGGTTCCAGAAGATGGTCACTTCAAGTTTTTTTCAATATTTTAGATTCTAGCTGGAATAAATGCCTGGATATTGTATATCAAGAAAAGAGTCTTTGTTTCGTCTAGCCGAAGAACTTGCTTCTGAATACCAGATTAAAAAAAATCTCCAGAAGCAGATGATATACCAAGTTCAAGTAGCACCCTTCATATACGTAAATGATGTCAAATAGGATACTATAATAATAATAGGACCACGACTATTTGTAATACATGCAAAAATACTTGTAAGTGGAAAATGTACACAAAGCAAAATCTACGTATATAAAAAGTGTGGCAAACCCAATACTACTACTACTTTATAGGTTTCTGATTCAGAATTGAAATGGAATTTTAATGGGATTTTTTAAATCCGGTTCAAAAGTTAACGATATAATTCCAAGTATTTATTTAAATGAAATATTGTATAATTTCCAAACAAATTTTCAGCGTTGAATAAAATATTTCAAAAACTATTTATTAAAATTTCGATATTTAAAATATATTTATTTTAAATGATTTACTAATAAAAGCTTGTCTAATTTTTTAATTTAAAAATTTCAATTTAAAAATGTTTTTAAAAGTAATTTTAAATAGCCAATTATTTATCATTTAAAATTATTTTAATAAATCATTGAAATATTTAATTCTCAGCTGAAAACGCCTCACAGCTTGTTCTATATCATTGAAAAAATTTGGTTAACAATCAATTGCAGTAATGTTAAAAATGGAAATGATTAAAGGGAATATTATATATTAATTTCTGTGGCAGTAATCCTCTTTGCTAAATTATACCTTGCATTTACACATTGTTTCGATTACTTTATATGCACATCTCAAGTACAAACTTTTGTGGAAACTCATCTTGAATATTCATTACTGTGAAAAAAAAATTCATTTGTAGTAAAATTAGGATTATTGGAAGCCAACTATGATCTAAAACAATCTTTTCCTGTGATGAAACATTTCGTTAATCTTGACATTGTAACTGAACTACTTATTTATTTATTTGTTTATAAAGTTAATGACATAAAACATCAGGAGCATCTGAATTTAGAATAGACATAAATTCAAAATATACATAACTTACATCGAACTTTCTTTTTGATCTGTTCATAGGCGACTCTTTTTCTTTAATATTAAATTTTGAAGAAAACACTGCTTGTAAGCCCTTCTTCAATCGCAGATGTATCAGTCCAATTATCATGCCTTTATTTTGTTAAATTTCCTGTTTTTAACCAAAAATCCTTTGCTATTTTTAGAATAACATTTAAATTTTGTAATAAGAAAAACAATTTTGTCAATATATCATTTTTACGCAAATTTAACAATTTATATTTCCAAAAGTGTGTATGTATGTGTATATATATATTTATTTATTTATGTAAGCCTAATGTTATGTGAATAATTTACAAATAGTTTCGATTCCAATTCGATTAAATTTTAATGATTAAAACAACACAGACTTACTTGTTAAACAGCTAATATGCTGAATACTTAACTGAATACTTCAACTGAATACTTCAACTCCTTTGTTTGACATTTCATTTAGATTTGTAAATAATAATTATCTTGGCCACTGCCGACAGATTAATGGTAGTTGGCCATTTCATGTTTTCAAGGAACACATAATTACTTTCATTGGAACACTAATGTTCCGTTTAAAAAAGTTTGTGAAAACCTGATCTAAAAGTTGAATATTTAGTAGTTTCATAAATGGGGTAAAGACGTCCACTTTTTTAGTTTTAGTCATTTGTATATTAATAAATATAAATGATACAGCAATGAAACTTTGTATTTACAACAAGTGAACTATATTGGTTACGGCACAGATTCATTTTTCTATATAACAACTTTTTACTTCCAGGTACTTAACCCAGTGATTTACCAGTTAAAATAGACAATTTTCGAAGAAAGTGGCATTCTTTTCATTGAAAAAATCTGGCAGTTTTTATTCCTAGTTTAACTTTTTTACGTCACTTACAAGTAAAATAAATCCCAGAGTAAAGTCGGTCTTTATTTTCACATTTTGAATTCCAAAATACACTGAGCATGAGAAATTTAATTTAAATATAAATAATTTAAAATAAATGATATTTAGTTTGTTTGCTTTGACAATTGTAGGATTTCTTAATTGACCGAGAGATCACAGTAATGATAACATTTGTCATCATTTAACTCATTTTTCATAAATTTTATTAAACTTTTAATTATAAACTTCAATTTATTTGCATAATAATTAAATTTTAGTAACTTTAGATTCACTTTAATATCCATTTGAAGTTGTAGATAAAAAAAAGATTTTGACAGATGCCAATTTTTTATTTCAATATTATTCTTATTATTAATATTATTATTATTATTATTATTATTATTATTATTATTATTATTATTATTATTATTATTATTATTATTATTATTATTATTATTATTATTATTAATATTATTATTATTATTATTATTATTATTATTATTATTATTATTATTATTATTATTATTATTATTCATTTTCAAAACAAACAAAGGAAATATATATATATATATATATATATATTCAATAATCCATTTTAAATTATTTTCCAAATTTTTTCAACAAAAGCAATATTAAAACGAAATTTGTAAAATTAAAGGTTAAATTAGAAGTTGTAACATAATTTTTAATTTTTTGAGTAAAATTTTTTCTGAATTTACTAATTCATTTTAATCATGTTTAATTTCTAAAAATAAATCATTTTTAATAATTCAAAAGTATTTCAACAATAAAAGTCGTATCAATTTCTATGCCCATTCCGAATCCATCGCAACAAAACCCTTTATTAGTGGGAATCACAAATTCACATTTGTAGATGAACGCTTGAAACTGACATTGCGACAGCCAAGTTTGTTTCGAACGCTTTTCATACAATGATCAAGATTTCAAATCTAGATAACAGAATCAGTACACAATTGATATCCAGGCATTGGCTGGTGTCTTCCATCAAGATTTTTGAGAAAGTCGAGCAATTCACGAGAATTAGTCTTTGATTATATTGATCAGCATGGGCTATACTATAATCAATCATTACAAAACTCTCAATATCGATTCAAATACCGTTTAATTATTTAATTACTAATTAATTAATTTTGTTTTACTCCGTATTTAAATTGTATTGAAACTATATGTAAATTAAAATAAATATGATTTAATTTATTATTAAAAATTGTATTTAAATTATTTACAAAAGATTAACAAAGAAAATTTGATATTTACCCAATTTATTTAAATAATTATTAAAATAATTTGAGAGAATTAATAAAATGTACTCGAGTTTACTCAAAATTAACGAATTCAAGAATACTTGTACAAGGAATATGATGGATATCGTCATAATAGGATCCATTAGTATAAGATTTTCATTCATCATAATTTCGTTCATTAGTTTATACTATTTTTGAAATATCACATAGATTAAATTTACTTTTCAATTACATTCAATTCTCCTTGTGCCAAATATTTTACCAATTACCTATTTTATGCCCAAAATAAAGAGTTTATTAAAATTTTACTTGTCCACTATTTGGTACTATCTAGCGATATGTAGAACGGACTTTATCTTTAAAAAAATGTTTAATTCATTAGATCTGTATGGAAAGGGAAGTAATTTTATAAATGTTATCTGTAATAGGATGTTGAGATATTGATTCCATTAATCTTTTATATAGCTCTCAATAGCAGTTGGAATATTAATGTTCTTTCAGAATTGGTATGATTTTCGAGAAAAATAATATTTCAATTTACTAGCACGTTGAAATCTTTTCTGAATTATTTAATGCCGTCTGTTTCTGTCTAGGATGTAATGATGTCTATTAAATTCAAACTTTTACCTCAAGCAATTTTTCAGATCATTTTTATTCAATGTACAAAAATTATCAACAATTTCCAGATTTCAAAAGTTGTAGCCTTGTTTGTTCTGATGAACTCTCTTACCCACATATTGAAGGTATACTTTTTCAAACTTGCTTTTAAAGTGTGTTGTTTTAATTGTGTAGATGTCAAAATAGCACAATTGACCGCTCTGTAAGCTATACTTGACGAGTATCTGTATTAGAATTAAGATGTCTCCTACTATTTTTAATAGAATTTCTCGATACATCGCTACTTTTCTAGAAAAATATTTTTGATTACAATAATTGATTTCTTTCCGATTTGGAATCTTTTATTCTAAATTCAGGTAATCTAGTTTGTAAGAAGTCACAGATTTCATAACTAAACTTTATTTATTTTCAAATACTGATCGTAGTAAAATAGAACAATTAAACAACTTTCATTTTGACGAATTTATATTTCTTTGTCATTGCTGAATTTATATAAATATGCATAAGATGTTATTACTACTGTATATACTCGCATATAAGTCGAACCCCCAAATTTGGTTGATTAAAATGTCAAAAATAGATGATAATTAATATTTAATATAAATTAATTATTGAACCATAATTATTTTAATTAAAAGTAGATTCGCGTATAAGCCGACCCATCAATTTGGGGGGAAAATTAATCCAAAATTACTCGGCCTATACGCGAGTATATACGGTAAATTTAATTGGGAACATAATTATAAATATCACAAATATTCAGTGACAATCAATTTAAAATTGAAGACCCTTAAAATGTATACCATTTTTTCCCTTTTTCATTTATATGATGTTAATGTGGTCTTCATATATTTCATATTTGGCGTTCATTTAATATTGCAAGCTTTGGCTAATTCTGCACGTGTTGAATATTAGTAATATTTTTCTTTTATTTCTTTGATATCTTAATTCAAATCTTAGTTTATTGATCTTCCGTAACATTTGAAATTAAAAAAACATTAATTTCATTTTCTGTCAAATTGATTCTAACTGAATTTTTTCTCATTTCAATTTTTTGAATTCTTAACTTGAATCATTCACTTCATTGTGTCAAAGCAGCATTGAATTGCTTCGTGAAAGTATCTTGTTATCGTCTATTTCAGCATCTATTTAATTGAATTGTGGAGTTGTGCTATGCAGTTTGAATTAGTTAAAAAATCTGTCAGTTTTTCGATAAATTGCTCCATATCATCACAATTTTCAAATTTACCTAGCAGTCGAATAAATTGAAGCATATGCGTTTTCGCCACGTTAGAAGATTTAATTTGATTCATTATAACAAAATGCAATTGAAGAACCTATATTATTTTTTGGATAATTTTAATTATATTCAAATAATATATTTGGAGTGTAATATACCAAGTACAAAAATTATCGTAATTTTTTTGATGTTTCGATGTGTTTGTTTTTGCATGTTTGAATCGTTTTTAAATTAGGTCTAGTTTTAAATTTAAAATATATCTTTTTAATCTTTTTTCGGTAATATATATATATATATATATATATATTTATTTATATTGTCTTATGCTTGTAAATGAATAATCATTATTGTTTAATAAAGAATCATCCATGTCAAAATTTTATATCAACAACCAACAACCAAACTGAGCGCATTGTAGTAGATGAGTAATATCAATTACATACACCGTAAAATTGTCCACATCCCATGCTCCCCTTCCTTAATGGTAAAAAGTAATAATAGCGTGCCCAACATAGCTTCCGTTATTAAAACAAGCCCCACGCAATGGCATACTGATTGAAAACAACATGACATATTTAACAAAATAATTTGTTGTTCACATCAAACTACATGTAGCATAAACTTCATATAATTTCAATTTTACTTTATATTCCTCTAAATCTCCATATTCATCTACAATGAATTTGGTGACTTATTCTGTTAGTTTTTGATTAGTTTTAGCATTAACCTTCTTTGCAACTATTCTACTAACTTTCTGTACCATAATTAATAATAATAAATTTTAATCATGTCATTTCCGCCAGTTCCATCGAACATTAATGTCTAACACCAGTTCATACTGACGTTGGAATTCATTTTTAACATAATTTTGCAGAATACTATTACGTATATGAGAATTCTTAATAAAGCACGCAATTTCGATTACTAGTTTCAGCTGTTCAAATATATTGATATTTTCCTTTTCATCCTGAGGATCCTCAAAATCATCTTTATAGTTTTAAAAATTTCCTTCGTCTAATGTTTGAGCAGATACATGATTTTTATAAAAATAATCATAAACTCCTAAGTGTATTCTGTAATTCAATCATAAACAGTCCAACTTGACAGTTTCTACCGTTCTGTACCATCATCGGAGCACCATAATGAGTAGTACACTATCAGTTTATGTATTTATTCCCAATTACTTTACAATTTTCAATAATTTAAATCATCTTTTTATATTGTATAAATTTCATTACATTAGTTTCGCAGTTTTGTAAAGAATATCCCAAACTGGAAATTGATGATATTGGTTTTTTCAATGATATTTTCTAGGGATATTAAAAAATCTTGAAATATTTAAATTAAAAACTAATAATACTTTAACTATTTAAAGCACGATGTATTTTCCAATAAATTTCAATAAATTCATTGAACAAATGAATAAATAAATACATAAATTATTACAAATTTATTGAAAATTTCAAATTTTTCAAATATTTATATATTGACCTAGGCTATTTATATAGGGAAATTTAACAGATTCAATGTAAAATTTAGAGTAATCCCCCTAAATTTTGTGCGGAATTTAGAGTTAGAAATGGTTGCATATTTGAATATCAAACAAGTAACATTCATTTTGAAGTATCAAAATATATTTTAATAAATATATTTTAATAATGATAGTTATACGAGGATTCCTTTCTAAACTGTGATTATCTCGTATTGCTTGTATGGACGTTGTGAAACTGATGAATTATATGTAGTTTTGAAATAAACCGTAAAATGTTTTCTTATTGAGATTTTCTTTCCATGCGAATAATAATGTATGATCGTTAAGGCATCTAGAATAAAAGGTAAGAGAAATTTTAATGAGATTTATCAGGAAAAATTTAAATGTTTGGTTCAGAAAACTTATTTTTGAACATTTCTTATTATTAATGGTATTGTATTGTTAACAACTATTTTGAATTTTAAACTTTTAATTTAACATCTTGATTCCAACTGTAATGATATAAAATAATTGTTATAGATACATAATACTATTTGTTCGTCCAAACCCATTAAAACAAAGTAAAAAGAAAACTAGAACTCAGTATTCGACAAATAGTCCTGTTTTTGAAGAATATTTTATGGTGAGTTTTTTGATAATTAGTGTGTATGACTCTTCGAAATACCTTTAAAGATTGTTTTATTTAATTAAATTGACCATAAAAATAATTAAATAAATGATTGTAGGAAAATTTCTGATTATTTTTTTCTTTCTTTTTTGTTTTATATTATATTAATTAAACAATTATGAAATATCAAAATGTATACAACAATGTATGTAAAAAATAAATAATTAAAATACCATGGTAAACCAAATGTCTAAATCAAAATTCAGTAAAAAAGATACTTATCCAATAATAAATCACTAAAGTAAATATTTGGTTAGAAAGCTAAAAATAATCCAAAACATAAATGCGAATTTTGTTTATAGAATTGAAGTAAAATATATACCAAGATACATGTTAGATTAAAGTAATGATCATCTCAATTATTTTCGAAAATAAGATCTATCAAAAAATCACATTATTTATTATTTAGTGTCTGAATAATTGTAGTTTAATTTTGAATATTGTATTGCTGACAGTTTTTTAATCCCAGGATCCTGATTTGTAGACATTGTATTTTATTTAATAATTATATTTATTAATTTTTAAAGAAAAATCTTATACAGCGTAATGCATCTAATGTTTCATAATTTAAACCGGATTTCAGTTTATTGTAAAAGTTTCCGGCTTATGAAAAAACTCTTTCGTACTCTACTGAAATCACAGGAATCGTTGATAATTGATCAAAAATGTTTTTGAGATAATATCCTTTTTACCACTGTAAATTCAAATTATAATCTCAAGGTCAAGAATTACCAATCCTTTTCTTTGTTAAACTTGCATATTGATGTCTTTCTTAGCTAAATTTTTTAATACAGAAAATCTTTAATATGGTCGTTTTTATTTTTATCATATACTTCATCGTACTTGAATTCAACACTCTCTTTACATAGTTAGTATTAATATCTTTCATCGATCGGAGTATATGAAAGTATAAACGTTCAATTATTTTGTTTCATAAATTTTGTTCTTATTGCAATGATTGAGATAAAATTTCAAAATACAATCATCCTCTTCGGACAAAGCAACTTTACTCAAATTTATTACCGTATTCTCTACACTAAATTTAGAGATTATTAATTTAAAATATTTTTCTAGAATTGAATAAATTTCAAACCACATTTTTGTTTAGATATGAAAAATTAATTAAATTGGACAAAACTTTTCAGAGTCACTAGAAAAAAACTAAATTATCGTAAAGATAATTTAATACTGAACAATGAATATTTATATTTTCTTATAAACAAATAACTAGTTAATTATAAATATAAACAAAATTAAAAAATAAAAATTATAATTAATTTTTCAAAATAAACTTTTATATATAGAAATGTTAATAATGATGTAGGCGTCTTACTAGTAATGATCAACCTCTAGGTTTGTAATATTCATAAGAGATTTGTGTATTTTTTAAAAAACTTTCAGTTTTTGGTCCCATAATTCGTTGACAAACATTTATTCATTCATTATTTGCAATGATATTCTAAATTAAAAGTGCAACCTTGTTAAAACAATAATATAATTTGACTTTTTAAATTTTAAAATTAATTTCAAAAGTATAATTGCGTTACGCCTACAAACCCAAAACCACTTCAAGTATCTATAATTATAAAAAATCATCAAAAACTAAAGAAAAACTGAAATTCCTGACTAAAATTATTTATTCATATGTATAAATCAAATAAAAATTTATGGTAATGCTGATTTATTTGTTGTTGTTTTTTCAAACACACATCAAACTCGGTTTGTGTCGTATTTTTTCTTTAAAATCGTCGATTAAAACATGTTTTTTTTAACTAAATCTTTTTGTCGAAAATATTGTTCCATTTAAATTTTCAATTATTAAACAAAAGAAAGCAGCTCATCTCGAAGAAACTAACAGGTCACTCCATGACCTCGGCTGAAGGCTATGTAGCCAAATCTTTTAAATAATTATTATAAATAATATTAATATTTATTACAATCAAATTATTTAAACTTTTTTAAAATATGTTAATATTAAATAAAAATTAGAAATTCTTCTTATTCATTTATGTCAAGTAAGCAAATTATTAATTCTAAAGAGCCCAACACTGAATTTTTGAAATAAATAATAATTAAACAGTTAAAAATACAAAATAAAATCAATAGATAATGATCGAAATCACTTGAAAAATGGCTGTGTGGAAAATTCGTGAATATCAAAAAAGCATCGATGTCTTTAATTTTTTAATAAATATAATATCAATTAAACAGTTTATTAAAAAGTTTGAAGACTACGAATCAGTAAATATAAAGAAAAAACATTGATATCTCTACTGAATCATAGTCAAGTTTTTTAATAAATACAATGTCAATTGGATAAAAGTCATTGGTGAAAATAGAAAAAAGTTCTTGTAATAAAATGATTAAAGTTTATCTATATAGCGATCTTTATAGCGATTTTGGTGCATTATTTTTAATAAAATTAATTTTATTTTTAGATAAACTTAGAAATAGGAAGCAATGATTTTAATCAATCTTTAATATTTTTACTTTGTCATAAAAATGATAAAACAGGTAAAGATTTAGCTATAGGTCAGTTAATTTTGACATCAGACGATATTATTCATTGTGATCAGATAAATCAATGGTGTAATTTTTATAGAATGGTAATTCATATATTCTTTGGGGTTTTTTTATAAGATTCTATGAAGGTTTCCAGTTCAGATCACAGATCTGTTATTTCACATCAGAGTGACATGTCGCAACGATATAAGAGCTCTAATAATATATTACCATCACCTTTATCAGACTGTGTTACTTTCTCAAATAGTGATTTAGTGAATTCAGATTTTACAATAACTGGCGAACTATCGATAGCTATAAAATATGTTACCTTTTATTCCAATAGCAAGCCTGTCAATGAACTCCATTTATGGGTTAAATCAGCAAAATTTATTGATATTGAATCATCCTCAAATGATATAAATGAAAAGAACAGCAGTCCAAATATCAAAACCTCTGACAGTAATAATAGTTCCAATTCGAGATGTGCAACGAAAAAGTCATCAACAGGTAATAAGTGGCTAAACGATATGTTTGGTTATCAGAATATTGTCGCAAAATCGTAATTATAAATTTTAATGAGTAAATCTATATTCATCATGAGTTTTAGGCATTTATTTACTAATCATGGAGTTCATAGCAAGGAAATATCGGCTACTAAATATTTGGAAAACGAATCACAATATATCTGGAGTTCCATCATGAAATTTGAGTCCGACTTGACAGAATTAAAAACCTCCACTCTTGAAATCAGTTTATGGATACATTCAAATAATGCATTTCTTAATAAAATTTTACCTTCAAAATGTATAGGAAGTTTATATTTAGGAGTTAATAATGAATATCAGAAATCGAGTTCCCTAAGGGATAAGCAATATCATTTTAAATCGGTCAATGAAAATAGGCTTTGGCAGGCAATGCTAAATAAGCATAATATTTGGATAGACGAAACATTGGTGCTAAAAAATAGAAAAGAGAAATTTTGATCTTTTTATGCATTTGACTTTATTTTATCTTCGATTGTCTAATAACTGTTCCGTGGAATTTTTATTGTTTAATAATATTATCAATCACGAAAGAGAAATTTAAATTCAATATATATTTTTTGAATTATTCTCAATGTGCAATGTATTGATTTAATCTTTTGTATAAAGTTCTTAATCAGACAATTTGTTTTTTTCTTCAGTTAAAAGAATATCATTTATCAGGTTCGTGTCAGGAGTTCTTAAAATTCTTTGAAAGACTAGGCGCTCTGCCCCTGTTCGCTTCGCTTCACCATCCCCGTTAGAATGTGGGGTAAATATTAAAATTAATGTCCAGGTTAAAAAAAAATTAAATTAAAAAAAATTAAAAATTTAAAAAAAATTTAAAATAAATAAAAATTTAAAAAAACAAAAAAAAATAAGTAAAATTCGGATGGAAGAGACCCTTAGCTTTTTTATATATAGAGAGATTATTTTTCAATAAAAATTAACAACTAATTAATCAATAATGTATTCTCCTTTGTTGTTTACAACTGGTTCCCGGAAGCAGGACATTACTTCCCTCATCATTGTGAAAATAATTGTGAAATAAAGTTAAAATACAAAAAAGGCATACAAAACTGCATAAAAATACAAAAAGCCATTACAGAAAAATCACTAACAATGTTCTTAATACGGGCATTGCAGTCACGATATTTCTTGATGATATTTCTAGAAGAACTTTGAAAATAATAATAATAAAGGTGACCAGTACTCTCGCGACATGTTGAGTGTGAACCAGTGGCGGCTCGCCCATATAAGCAATGTCAGCATTGCTTGCACTTCAATTTTGAGAAATTCTATATTTTAAATTTTTAATATCTTTTAAAAAGAACTTGGCTACTAAAGACAATTTTTATGATTTTGTAATTAAGGAATTTTGTAGAAAAACAAGAAGAATTGAGTTTTTATATAAATAAAAAAAATTTTTTGAATTTTTTTTATTGCTTTCACAAAACCTTTGAGTACGAGCCGCCACTGATGTCAACAGTACCCATAGGGAGCAAATATCTTTTCGGATACACTCGTACTATATATAATACTAGTATCTTAATTTAAGCAGCGTGAATCACCCCGCGGCCAATCATCATGTAGTGCTATGTTATCAATATAATCAATCAATATATTTGAAGGGGGGGGGTAATGTCCTAGACCCCGGTTCCCTACGGTCTTGACTCGAAAAATTCATTCTACCAAAGCTCAATTTCAGTATTGAACGAAACTCACCACATAGCATTTTAAGGAAATGGAATCGGGGGAATATGGCGGTATTGGCAGCACTTCCCAGCCATGCGTTTGAATAAATTCCTTGACCATATTTGTGATGTAAGGGTTGTCGTACAACAATGTTGAGCCATGTTGACCCGTTTCATTTATTGAACATAGAGTTCCGCGTTGACTTTTTGTTTCCGTTCAATAAATTAGTGATTGATATTCCCTTCCAACTTCACCATATGCACAGGATCTTTTCACGTGCGGTGTCTTTTGTTTATCAGGGCTAAAAAGCCAACCTAATAACTAAGAAATAATCTAATTCTTAGACAGCACATTATTATCTATATTAACGGATATATTTTCGAATAATCAATAATATACCCATTCCAAATAGCGGACTAATCTAATAATATGCTCATGTACAATATAACTTTAAGCTGTAAATTATTTCACCGATAAACCAAACATCCCAAATATTCTATTATAAGTACATTTTCTTGTATTTTGTTAATTTTCTTTTAATTTATTAAGGGCATGGCAGGTATAGTATGTGCCCTGGTGGCAGTAAAAAGAAGAGAAAAAAAGAGATTATAAAGAAAGAATATATAACGTACTGTACATTACACAACGAACACGAGTGGAGTGAATATCACTTCTTTCCATAAGCGCTATTGTCCTTAGATTATATTTCAGAAATATCTGGTCCGTGTTTTTGACATTATTAAAGTAGATGGATTGGGCACCGCTAGAACAGGACTCCGCTAGCACAACCCCCCCCCGGGGTAAAAAATTTTTCTAAGTCTAAAAGTACATTTTTTTTTCAAGGTCATTTGTAGAACAAAGACATATGACTCATCAAGGTCATTGAAACAAAGACCATGACTCATCGGATGACTCATAAAATTTTCAAGGTCATTTGTAGAACAAAGACCATGACTCATTCAAGGTCATATGACTCATTCAAGGTCATTTAAACAAAGACCATGACTCATTCAAGGTCATTCTCAAGGTCGTATGACTCATTCAAGGTCATTTTCAAGGTCGTATGACTCATTCAAGGTCATTTTCAAGGTCGTATGACTCATAAAATTTTCAAGGTCATTTGTAGAACAAAGACATTTTTTTTTCAAGGTCATTTGTAGAACAAAGACATTTATTTTTTCAAGGTCATCTGTAGAACAAAGACATTTTTTTTTTCAAGGTCATTTGTAGAACAAAGACATTTATTTTCAAGGTCATATTATTATTTTTCAAAAATATTATTATTTTTATTATTATTTTTCAAAATATTATTAACTGTGCCAGCGGAGTCCTACTTTTCGGGGCGCCAGAACTTTTTGAGTTTTCAAAATTATTTAAATATTGATACATCATTTTGAAGCTTGGTGCAAGACCTTTCGAATGAGCTATTGAAAGTATCATCATCATCACTATTCATAAAGTTATTAACATTTTCCCGAGACCATTTTTCAAGGTCATATAATTATTATTATTTTTCAAAAATATTATTAACTGTGCTAGCGGAGTCCTACTTTTCGGGGCGCCAGAACTTTTTGAGTTTTCAAAATTAATTAACAATTGATACATCATTTTGAAGCCCAGACGGAGATCTATCTTTTGAGCCATAGAAATAATTTTTATCATTAGTAGTATAAAAGTTATTAACATTTTCCCGAGACCATTTTTCAAGGTCATTTGACTATTTTATTATTATTTTTCAAAATATTATTATTTTCAAGGTCATATTATTATTTTTCAAAATATTATTATTTTCAAGGTCATATTATTATTTTTCAAAATATTATTATTTTCAAGGTCATTTGTAGAACAAAGACATTTATTTTCAAGGTCATTTGTAGAACAAAGACATTTATTTTTTCAAGGTCATATTATTATTTTTCAAAATATTATTATTTTCAAGGTCATTTGTAGAACAAAGACATTTATTTTTTCAAGGTCATATTATTATTTTTCAAAATATTATTATTTTCAAGGTCATTTGTAGAACAAAGACATTTATTTTTTCAAGGTCATATTATTATTTTTCAAAATATTATTATTTTCAAGGTCATTTGTAGAACAAAGACATTTATTTTCAAGGTCATCTGTATCATAATTTTCATTATAAATCATTTTCTTCTTAATTTTCATCCTAAATCATTTTCTTCTTAATTTGGGCATAAATCATTTTCATCATTATTTTGGTCATAAATCATAATTTTCATCATAAATCATTTTCTTCTTAATTTAGGCATATAGCATTTTCTTCATAAATCATTTTCTTATTAATTCGGTATAAATCATTTTCTTCATAAATTCATCATAAATTCGTTATAAATTAATTACAAAAGTTTTTAAGAAATAAATGAAATTAATATGAAAATATTTAAAAATTCCTTATAAATTTTAAAAGCATATAAAAAATATATTAAAAATAAATAAATCTAACATAACGAATCCATATCGGAATCATCTTCAGACAGGCATAAATCATTTTCTTCTTCTTCAGACAGGCTTTCATCTTCAGAGATGTTTTTAATAATTTCTTCGTCGACATTGAAAATTGAAACATTTTCTAAAATGAAAAAAAAAATTAATTTAATAAAATGAAAAAATATTTAAATTTACTTTTTTCTTTGACAACATTGATTTGCCCATCATTAACTGGGGCATTCATTTCGTCGTCAATATCGACATTGAAAATTGAAACATTTTCTAAAATGAAAAAATTAATTTAATAAAATGAAAAAAATATTTAAATTTACTTTTTTCTTTGACATCATTGTTTTGCCCATCATTAACTGGGGCATTCATTTCTCCCATAAAAACTATATCATCTTCCTCATCATCGCTAATGATGATAGGTTCTAAAGAAAATAATAATAAAAATTAAAATAATAATAATAAATTTACCGAATATATTATCCAGATTCAGAATATCTTCGTTTTCTGTGACTTCAAACCAATCTACTATATCTAAATAAAATAAAATAAAATAAAATAAAATAAAATAAAATAAATTACCACTCGTCAAGAGTCCTCTCAAGATGCGATTATTATTATTGTTTGCCATTTTGAATAGATTTTTAAAAATTTTGAAATAATTGTGACAAATTTTAGATTTGTCAATGTTTATAAAGAGAATGAATATTTTCCTGTCCCAACCAATGAGAATATAGACACACATACATTACACTGAATATTTTACTAACTCAACCAATCACACGCATGCATGTATGTAACATAAATCATTCAGAAAAACATGTGACTGCCTTTGTTAGTCATGCCTTTGTTAACTTGCACTGTGCATGCATCAGGCAAATGTGTTCTTTATGTAGAATTAATAATATTTACGCAAATAATAATAAAATTAATTAAAAATAATAATATTTTTTCAAAATAATAATATTTTTCAAAATAATAACATTTTTTCAAAATAATAATATTAATAACCACAACAATAAAGGAAAGGATACATTTATTAAACATCAAATTTTTTGTACAATAACCAAGCTAAACAATGTTGACCACATGTTTGGGTCAAGGGATTTTGAAACATAGTTTTATTATACACAATAGGTTTCCCCATTGTTTGTAGTTTTGATATCAACAAAGCCGGGTAATAAAAACCCATAGGATCGAACACGAATATATTACCAGGTTTCACATATATAGCTATCCAATGTTCTCCACC
The DNA here is from genome assembly GCA_959609185.1 of Schmidtea polychroa. NCBI lineage: Eukaryota > Metazoa > Platyhelminthes > Tricladida > Dugesiidae > Schmidtea > Schmidtea polychroa. The sequence goes on from CAUHTR010003104.1 coordinate 34,128, forward strand.
AAGATGAGACGATTGAGTATTGACGATTATTGCTTGATTATTGCTCAAATATGGAATTTTATCAAGAGGAAAAACTCCAACAAATTCATTTCCCAATATCTGTTTTCCGATTTTATTGACCTGAACAGAACTATTTAAATAAATCCAGAGTATAAAAAACAACTTACTCCATGATAACTTTTTTATGTTTCTGTATACATTTATACCAACACAGTTCTATTTGCAGTAATTTGAACTTCATTTTCAAATACTCCATATATTATAACATGTACTGGTTCAGTAATAGCTCTTGCAAACTTTATATCCAGTCGTAAATTTCCATTTTGAGGTAATTGACTTTGATTTAAATCAAAATCAGGGGCTAAAACAAATGTAAAAAATGGGTATTTGCTTTTAAAATCTTCTAGAGTTATTCCGCAATTCAAATTTTTATCTAAATAACCCAGATTTCTAACAATACTCTGCATATATGTCGCGCAGTAATTATCATTCTCGAAATCTTGAATATATGTTTCTCTATAATCAGTATTTTTCGACAAAGTCAATGATGTAACACCAAAGTTTTTGAAAATCGAGCTGGATGCAGTATATGATCCATTATATTGTGCTTCACTTTGAAATGTTATCAGAATAAAATTAGGCATTCTTCTGTCACCAAATATTTGTTCTTTATAGAATGATGAAGCACCTTTAGCAATAGCAAATTGTACAATTTCCTTTGTTTTTAATGGATAAATTGCATGTTTTGAATTAAGACCCAATTGATGACCAGCTAATACTGAAGGGTCTACTCGAACTCTTCTCACCAATAATTTTGCATCAACTAATTGACATATTGGTGCAGTAGTTGCACTAGTAAGAGATAATGCAGAATCAGACCTTTTCAGTCTAATATGTACATTAACTCCCGGTAGTAAATATTTCGGTTGATCCATAAAATCAAGTTGTAATGATGAGCACATGGTGAAAACCTTTGAGCCTTTTACCCACTTTTTTCTTTCATCATCTGCTGCTGCATAGCCCATAGGAGTAAGACATGTATTTTTAGTATCGGAATTGTAATTTAAAATAGTTTCTATTAATGCCTTGTGAATGAATGTATTATTTCCGCCCTCAATCTTGATATTATTAAATCCCAACACGGCATCTTTAAACAGAGTATGAAACAGGAAATTGTTCGGTATTACATCTGCATTGGCATCCAAAACTTTTCTATCTTTATCTACAACCTTAATCTGAACAGTCAATAAAGTATCGTTCAAATCTAAATATTCGGTTTGCGAACCATTAATATAAAACTCGATATCATTTCTACTATCGGTAATTGAATTCATAGGAAAAACTTCCTCAAATGCCCCAAATTCTATTACAGCCTGGGGCGACGGTCTATCAAATATACATAATTCAGATTTACCACAAATCATTTTGCAAATATAGTTCCATGTCCTTTCATTCGTTTGTTTATACGTGATATTCCATGTCTTTTACGTTTTGGAGCTGGAGCTGGAGCTGGAGGTTTTTCTTTTTGAAACATACCTGCAACCCCGGGTAAAACTTTCCCTAATTCTGCTAAAGCATTTGTTTTTAGAGATGGTAATATTTTCTGTTCATTCATAATAACATCTTTTGCAGTTTTCATACCAAAACTACCAATACGTTTAAGAATAGGCAGGGCAAATCTACCAATTGTTCTCAACCATCCTGATCCGTACTGTTTACCAATAAAATATGGTAATTCACCACCAGATTGGCTACCACTATACATACTAATAATATCAGAATTAGCCATTTATTTTACGAAAATGTAATGTCAAATGAGTTTTTGAACCTTTTGGAAATTCGATTAATTGACCAGAATCATCTCTTATATTTATTTCTATATTGTTTATACAAGATGTTGAAACAGGTAGATACATGGGATTTTCTACATTGATTTGTACAACTTCATCTTGATCATGTTTTTCAATCCATATAGATTTCATTAAAGGAACACTAGAATCGCCAACAATAACTGGTTCCACGATATTACTGTAAATGAACATTTGCTGATGATGTTTAAGGATTTTCGGTTTGTTTGTTCCTTCACAAATTTGTTCATTTTGTGTACATACTGGTTTAATCAATCCTAATGTTTTTGTCAAATTTGAGTCAAATTTAACTTGACTAAGATTAGAATTTATACTAAATCTAAATACTTTATCTTTTTGAAGCTCAAAAACTGTTAAAATATCGCTACAATTCTCACCTAAATAAGTTTGTAATTGTTCGAGGTCTGTAATATATAAATTATCTTTAAAAGTATATGCATGCTCTGTTATTTCAATGTATGATAGCTTAAATTTAAATTCCACTAAATTATTAGATTTTGGAAGTGTAGAGAGATTTATTTTGACTGTATCATTAAATACATTACGTAAATCAGTAAATCCAAGACGTTTAGCATCAGCCACTGAAGAAAATATAATTTCGAATGGCTTATTCAAGCAATTCATGTATATATATTGACCATCATCATAAATTATAGGTTTCCTTGATTTCGATGAACTCGTCAAGTTATAACTATCTTTATCAATAAGAACACTAATATATTCCGTTACTGCTACTTTCTTATTATATTCAATAACAGATTTGCTATAGATCGGGAATAAATTGTATACAAATGTAAAATCCAACAGAGCAACTTCCCAGTCATTATCCAAATAGATGGGGTTTTGGAGTTCGATGATGAATTTGCTTGCTTGATTTTCAGGATGAATTAATGGACAACTATTGCTCGGCAAAATAGTATAAAAATTCACTTTACTAGGTCTTTTGCTGATATCCATGACGGGTTTTGATAACCATGCCATTTGACATAGTATTGTTTATCCTTACCGACCTTTTAGTTTTCAATATTTTTTGAATTCTAAATACTTTTGGGGGAGGAATGACTTGTAATTCCTGCTCATAAAATTTCCCCTGTACAATATTATTATCATTGTCTTTGATGACATACATTACAGGATTCTGTTTAGTATTTATTTTTGAAATTACAAAGACTTCATCACTCCAATTTGTATCAAAATTTTTAATAAATGGTGATGCACTAATTTTACTAATTCTAACATGGTCACCGACTTTATATTTAGGTTTTGCAATTTTTACAGATTTCTTAGATACTGGTGTTTTTGATGTAATATCAACCGGTCTCAATCCATTCAGTCCTCGATGTGATGAATGATTATAACTTGTTATTATTTTCGGTAAAGCATTTACCCATTTTTTATTACCTTGATGCACGAACAATTTCTTTAATCTATCTCTCAATGTTCGATTAAATCTTTCAACATGGGCAGCTTTGTATTGAGAATGTACCGAATAGTGATTTATTTTCAATTTATCGAGGATTTGCTTAACTTTACTATTGTAGAATTCTTTACCTAAAATAATAATAATAATAATAATAATAATAATAATAATAATAATAATAATAATAATAATAATAATAATAATAATACCTAAATCTGTTTGCAAGTTATTAGGATGTCCGTCTTTAAATAAAATATTAATTGCCTTGGACATTTCTTCTGCAGATTTTGCCTTGACAGGTATTGCTCGTGCAAACCTACTGTATACATTAATACATGTTAAAATATATTTATTCCCATTGTTAATTTTCGAATAAGGTATCATCTCCATCAAATCCATTTGCCATAAATCGTCAATACCAAATGTTTTATACGCTCTTGTTGGAAATCTTTTCCGCATTGGTTTGTTCAAACTGTACGCAAGCTGATCTGATAACCACTTCTGGGTTTCTTTTTTCGAATTCGGAACTCTTTTGTTTAATTTTGCCACTCCACCGAAACCGGCTTCGTCTTCTGGGTTCGTCCAAATCTTCTCCATTACAACAAGAAGATTTAAAATTAAATTTAATGTCGGGCAATGAAGGATTAGCACCCATTGTTTATGATTGATTTCCTACAACTCCACCTAATAATGATAATGCCAGAGGTATTAATGCGCCAATAAATCCACCTTGTTGTTTATATATAATTTTTCTCATTTGCTTACGATTTTTATTATTTACTAAAGATAACAATGGTTTCCTATGTTTGCTCAATAAATGTTTTTTCGATTTACTGATTTTAATTTTGCCTTTGACTACTTTAAGTATAATATTGAGTAAATCATCGACAACAAAATTTGGGAATGATTGCAATATATTCATTCTTTTTATACTCGGGGCCTTTAACAATGCATTAAAAAATGGAAAACTGCGATGATTTTTAACTACTTTTTTACCGGTTTTACGGGTTTTACGGGTTTTACGTTTAGGTTTAGGATTTTTCGAAATAAGATTCATTGCAGAGAAATTTTCAGTTACAAGTTTTTTAGATGGTGTATAACTAGTTGTTGGTGGAACTTTTGGAACTTTAATAGTCTTTCTAATACCTTTTCTTAATTTCTTAATATTTTTCACCCTTGCTTTTAGAAACATTATTATTCATAGAGGTTTTCAACTTTGTTTATAAACCATGGCACCTTTTGGGTTGAAAATATCTGTTTTTACACGTAAATCATCGGGACATTGTTGTGTGAAATCCAGAAATATATATCCATGAGGTATTTTTGTAGCATCTTGAAATGCACTGATAAGAAAATTACGATTGTTAGGGTATGCTTGACGTGCAAGAAAATCAATCACTGTTGCATCTCTAGGATTCTTGAAAATAACTAAATATTGTACATTTAAATTACGTGTTCGATGTGCCCCACCTTGATGAAATAGATTTTGTGTTATGAAAATAACTGTTACACCAACATGTCTGCTGATCTTTGTAAATAAATTATTAAAATCTTTTTCTTTATTAGCTTCTTGATACAAATCATCGATAATAATGACATCGCCTTTCTTTAATCGGCTGGACCAGTTTTTATCGAATCCCTTTACTATTTTCATGTTTTTTAATTTACAGAAACTTGATTGAGTTAATCCATGTTCTTCATCAGCACCCCTATGCCAATAAATCCTGTTGAATTTTGATTTGAATAAATTTGATTTTAGTAATTTACAAACAAATAATGTTTTTCCACTACCACTCGGACCAACGATTTGGTATACTGCATCATTTCTTAATTCCATTTCAAAAATTTTATATATGTGTATTTGTTTATATTCGATGATTTAATGAACTCGTGCTCAATTTGTATATAAAGACTAATTTTCATAAATGATTTAATAATGTTAGCAAATATAAATTATCGAGGAAATTTTGATGTATCGAATATGAGGTTCCCACCAGGGAAACCTCAGCAAATTATCGATAGAAGCGGGAAATATCCGATAATATTTTTCAAGACTGGTAAATGCCGAATCATGGGATGTAAGAAACCTTTGGATATTAATAAATTACAATATCGAATAAATAATATTAAAATCCAATCAATTACCGTTACTATGGATATGGGACATAGTATCAATCTATATAACATGTCGAAAAAATGTGATTGTATGTTTGAACCGGAATTGTTTCCGGCACTAAGACTATTAAAATATAACCCTATATGTGTCAACGTGTTTGCTAGTGGAAAGGTTGTCATGTTGGGGTTGAGAAATTTAGAGTACAGAGAATTTGTTGACAATGTTCGAAATGAGATAATTTCATTGGTCGATTTCTAATTGGTTAATTTCTAATTGGTTATTGATTGATTTAAACAAACGGTTTTTTGTTTAGATTTCATTTATTTCACTATGTACAAAATTCCGAGCGCTGCGAATTTAATGAAGGAAATAGATAATTATGGTAATTTTTATTTTTTGTTTACAAATTTAAATACTATATTTTTTCAGAAGAATATGTTGCAGTCATGCTAAAGAAATTAGCATTTTATTATCCAGATATCAATGCCGCAGTATATAACAAGCATACAGAATTAATCCCTGATTTAGTTTTCAATGTTACGGGGATAAGGATATTGGAAATTTTCCATCAATTTCTGTGGGATGTCAAGATAAACCGATCAATGAAACATATGGATCCTGAATATTTATGTTTCAATAGCTGTTCCTGCTGCAAAGCCAGATATCAACGATATGTTGAATGGGTTTTGGTTAAAACCCTTCGGGATTTTCACCATATGAAGAACTTGGCGAATTAAATGTTTTTAAATAAATGTTATTTAGTTTTCATTATTTAGTTTTATATATTTGATAATAGTAGTAATATTAATAATAGTAATAATAGTAAAAACATTAATAATAATGATAATAGTAAAAACATTAATAATAATGAAATAATAATTCTGTAAATAGAACATGTAATAATTAAAACATTAATAATAAAACATATAACAAAACATGTAACAATGCAACATCGATGCATTTTGAATGCAATTTAAACAAAGACATGCTATAATCTGATTGGTTGATATGCATGAGTCAAAGGTATAAAAACCCTGTAACATTTCAATTTATTCATTATTCACGATGACCAAGAAAATTTCAAACACTGAAAAACCTAAAGAAATGGTACAACCAGTTCAAATGTTCCACAACTACAAAATGTATTTTTTGAAAGAAGAAATCAATATGAAATTGGTTGCACCAGTCAAGCTAATTCAAACTAAATTTCAATTCTTATCCGGCACGCTTTCAATGATTGATGTCAAAACTATTGATGATGTTTTTAAACGGATAGATTCGAATCTATCATGTAATCAACATGCATGGTTCAACAATAGATATGCAAGATTTTATGATGCTTTTGATGAAATCAGTTTCAAAGAAAATGAAAATTGGTATATAACAATTGCAATCCAGGGATATAAAGTTGATAATAATGATGTATATTCTCCTATTTGGAAAATTATGTCTGCTAGACTTTCACAAATATTTTAATGTTATATTTAATAAATCTATTAGTCAGATTTGTTTTTCTCTTTATTAATTGCAACATAAATGCAAATGACATGCAAATTTAACAAAGAAAATCTATAAACAAACGTATAATATAGTTTTAAAGTGATGAAAATGACTGCAGAAAAAGGTTAACATGATTAATTAATTACCAAATTATTTATTATTTAGAATTTTTAATCAACTTTTTGTTGGAAAAGTTAGCAGAAATATCTGGTGTGAAAATTGAGGACATATTATCTATTACAAATGCCTTAAATATCGGCTGGTTAGTTGAGAGTCAAGATACAGGATTTGATGATGAGGAAGAAACTCAAGAAATTGATGAGGAAGAAACTCAAGAGGAAATCTATGAACCTATAGATGAACCTATAGAGGAACCTAAAGATGAATCTAAAGATAATATTACGAATGATTGTATTGATCATGTCGTTGAAAATATAATGAAATGTGGAGATGACGACTGTGAATGTGTTAATTAATAAATCTTAGTGTCTGTAAATTTATTTAAACTTTTATTTAAACTTTTATTTAAAAATCAAACAAAATAACTATACAAATTTTTATTTAAAAAATCGACATAAAACATACAAAATAGCAACACCTGTTGCAAGTTTTATATAGTTTTTAAATTTAATTTTCTGGCGATCTATTTCTTTCGCATTTCTGGCGAGTTGATTCAAGACGCCCCAGCCGCCATTGGCTTCAATCCAGGGCTGAAACTTTGACTTGATTATCTAGAAAATAAATATCAATAAAATATAGATTTAAAAAGTATTACTTCTTGAGACCACTGATAATAGTGTTCAGAGTCCCATAGACTTCTTTCGATTATTATTTTCATATAAGCGAACCCTACTAGTATTCGGGTCCACTTCATCTGATCGTCGCATAGACAATTAAAAATCCTATTAAAATAGAATTTTTTCGTTTCCAGGCAATCGCAATTGATCATATCTTGATAATCAATGTGATTACCTTCTATGATCTTTTCGGTCCGTTCGACCAGGAAACTTAGGCTTTCCATAATATTATTGTTGACGATTTCCCTTAAAAGATTTTCCATAAAATGAGACATTTTTACAATAATTTAAAATATGATGTTTTATTTATACTAATACCGGATGATTTTGATTGGTTGATAGACTATAAATGTAAAAGAAAGGTTTTGATTTGATACACCATGAAAACTATATTCATATTGCTAATTATTATAACGAGTGTGTGCTCACACAATACAACAATAACAGTGGAGTCTTTTAATAAATCAATATGTGTTTGTCCGAATACAGCCAAGTTGATGGATATTTTATATATTCTCGACAAACCAAAATGGTCAAAGCATCCAGGAAAAAGAATATCTCAAAGATTGGAGAATTTAGAAAACAGTTATGAACTATCATTTGAATATATACAAAATATAAAATTTGAATTGATTGATCATATTAAGGTTTTCAATAACTCTATTGTTGAAAATAAAATGAATATGAAAATAATTGATAAGAAGCATGATTATTTGTTAAAAAAGATTGAATTATTATTAAGAGAAATTCAAACAATCAAAGGATCAATAGAATCTCTGAAAATCAATTCTACGTTACCAATTTCAAACAATATTGCTGCGAATAGTACATCAATATTTAGTTTACCTTTGTTAATTTTACATTATTTTATTGTTTAAATAAATGTATGTTTTGTTGATTTGTTGAGCGTGAGCAGTACCCTTGTGAGCATTACCCATAGGGGGACAAAATATTTTGTCGGATAGACTATGAGTATATAGACTCGGAGTATATAGATTAATAATAATAATAATAATAATAATAATAATAATAATAATAATAATAATAATAATAATAATAATAATAATAATAATAATAATAATAATAATAATAATAATAATAATAATAATAATAATAATAATAATAATAATAATAATAATAATAATATTAATAATAATAATAATAATAATAATAATATCTTTAGAAATAATAATTGGAATAACGAGATATATGGCTCATTCGAAAGGTCTTGGATTGAGCTTTAAAATGAGCTATCGATGAATAATTTTCGTTGGCGGGAACCTTTAAAAATTTAAAAATAATAATATGACCTTGAAAATAAATGTCTTTGTTCTACAGATGACCTTGAAAATAAATGTCTTTGTTCTACAAATGACCTTGAAAATAATAATATTTTGAAAAATAATAATATGACCTTGAAAAAATAAATGTCTTTGTTCTACAAATGACCTTGAAAATAATAATATTTTGAAAAATAATAATATGACCTTGAAAAAATAAATGTCTTTGTTCTACAAATGACCTTGAAAATAATAATATTTTGAAAAATAATAATATGACCTTGAAAAAATAAATGTCTTTGTTCTACAAATGACCTTGAAAATAAATGTCTTTGTTCTACAAATGACCTTGAAAATAATAATATTTTGAAAAATAATAATATGACCTTGAAAATAATAATATTTTGAAAAATAATAATATGACCTTGAAAATAATAATATTTTGAAAAATAATAATAAAATAGTCAAATGACCTTGAAAAATGGTCTCGGGAAAATGTTAATAACTTTTATACTACTAATGATAAAAATTATTTCTATGGCTCAAAAGATAGATCTCCGTCTGGGCTTCAAAATGATGTATCAATTGTTAATTAATTTTGAAAACTCAAAAAGTTCTGGCGCCCCGAAAAGTAGGACTCCGCTAGCACAGTTAATAATATTTTTGAAAAATAATAATAATTATATGACCTTGAAAAATGGTCTCGGGAAAATGTTAATAACTTTATGAATAGTGATGATGATGATACTTTCAATAGCTCATTCGAAAGGTCTTGCACCAAGCTTCAAAATGATGTATCAATATTTAAATAATTTTGAAAACTCAAAAAGTTCTGGCGCCCCGAAAAGTAGGACTCCGCTGGCACAGTTAATAATATTTTGAAAAATAATAATAAAAATAATAATATTTTTGAAAAATAATAATATGACCTTGAAAATAAATGTCTTTGTTCTACAAATGACCTTGGAAAAAAAAATGTCTTTGTTCTACAGATGACCTTGAAAAAATAAATGTCTTTGTTCTACAAATGACCTTGAAAAAAAAATGTCTTTGTTCTACAAATGACCTTGAAAATTTTATGAGTCATACGACCTTGAAAATGACCTTGAATGAGTCATACGACCTTGAAAATGACCTTGAATGAGTCATACGACCTTGAGAATGACCTTGAATGAGTCATGGTCTTTGTTTAAATGACCTTGAATGAGTCATATGACCTTGAATGAGTCATGGTCTTTGTTCTACAAATGACCTTGAAAATTTTATGAGTCATCCGATGAGTCATGGTCTTTGTTTCAATGACCTTGATGAGTCATATGTCTTTGTTCTACAAATGACCTTGAAAAAAAAATGTACTTTTAGACTTAGAAAAATTTTTTACCCCGGGGGGGGGGTTGTGCTAGCGGAGTCCTGTTCTAGCGGTGCCCAATCCATCTACTTATTAACCATTAGAAAAGAATGGCTTATCTGAATTCTTTTACTTTTAAAATACATAAAAAACTAAATCATGAAACCTTTCCAAATCATTATTTGAGATCAGCTTTAATAGCAAATTAGTAATGATTATGATTCCAAGTTGATGAATTTGTTGGGATATTTAAATGTTTGTCGATTGGACTAAATTTTGATCTGACTCCTCATGTTCAGCAATTTTCTATTTTGAAATTGTACAAACTCTCTTTTGGATTACAATAGCTTGGTGATTGTCCAATGGGTTTCTCAAACGGTGTGCCGCGAGACTTTTTTCCCAAAAATGTTGGTAATAAAAAAAATTTACAAAACTATATCAAGCTTTTTACTAAGGAAAAGTCGCTTCTGTGGATCAAAATTACGAAGAATTGTCTTTATTACCTTATAAAAATCTCTCGTAATCATATTTAATTAGTATAGACTAAAAAGTAGCTTTTTTATATATCATTGGAAAGTCAAAAAACTTGTAAAAATATGTGTGCTGCAAGCGAGAAAAGTCTGAGAAACACTGCTCTAATAAGTAAGTCAAAACACAATTTGGTTTATCATTCTTTTCTGAATTGCTCTCACTCACCTTCTTGAATTAATTCTGCTAAGTTAAATTGTTTCCGCTTTATTTAATTCTGCTAGTTTTATTATAATTTTTCCTCCTTCGACCAACTGGCACTTTCATTTCCTTGCTCTCTGATTATATAATATTCCGATGATCATTAATCTTTACTTTATCCGACTAAAGAATTCTCAGCCGATTCTCCTAACTCCCGGCAACCCATTGATCTGACAATCCACTTGGTATTCTTTAATTAACCTTCCTCTACCTGAATTTCATTAAAATTTAATTAATCAATTAATCAATTTGTTTTTTGGCCCTTGCCCATTTTAAAAACCTCTGATCAATTTGAAAATATTTTATTCGTCTTCAGAATTTCATTTCCAACCGAAAAATATTGATTTTTACTTTTTCCAAAATTTTAATTGATATTGACAGATTTTGATAATTTGTGCAATTTTACACTTTTGTTTCGTGATTTTCGTACAAGCCCAAAAAATTTTAAAGTTACTTTTAAAATTTATACGAGTACCCAGTTCAAACCAGAAATTATTTTCTTCTGGTTTATGATTAAATTTAAATATTTTCAGAATTGGCAACGTTTTGATTTGTTAAAACTAAATATTGCTCCAGTTACAACCAGCGATGGATTTAACAATTTTCTGTCCCCTCTTAAAATTGCATATTGACAACCACAAATGTTAATATAAGTTATTTTAGAAGATAAATCCAGTACCAGTCCGTTGTTTATTAAAAAATTAAAGTATCAGTAATTTAGTGAGTTTAGTAACTTACACTTTAATAACATAATGATTAAAAATTCGCTTCAGTAAATAGTATAATATTGACAAACTCTAGTATCCAACTTCTGTGTGTTTTGTAGTTATATATAATTTAAACCCAATAATGTTTTAAAATATCTATACCCAAATTGACTTGTTCTATTTTCAAAATAAACAGCTCAATTTTACTTTTAAGATTAAAGATTTGTCAAATAATAGAATTACGGACAACAACACTTCAAGTAATTTAGAGTTAATTATTTTTCCTTGAAATTCGTTGCAATTCTTTATGTAATTAATTATTTTGACACAGAATTTGGCCAAAAAAACGGTCAAAAATTCTATTTTGGCCCAACGCTTTGAAAGAATCAGTCCGTTTTTCACATTTTATTTATTATTTTAACAACATAGTTTTATAAGAACTTTTTTTCAAATTTTACCATTGATTTCTTTTCCATTGACATTGTATTTATTAAAAGCTTGACTATGAATCAGTAACTATATCAAAAACATATAGTTTGTAAATACTTTTTTCCTTTGATTATACATGTTGTATTTAAGTTTTGCATACAGTAATACCTCGTACAACGCTCTATATGCATTCCTGGAAATTGAGCGTAATAGAAAACAGCGCTATAGGAAGCAAGAATCTTTTTGTTAAATCTTTCACACTTTCTTTCCGTCCCGACATTATTGATAAGAAATTATTTAGTTATTTACAAAAATAAATAGGAACATTAAAACAAGAAACACTGATTAACTGTTTAATTTTTATTTCTAAAAAAATTGAAATGATTTATGTGAATCCCCAAAATATAAACAAAAATGTATGGAAATTTGAAATAAAATACACAGAAATCAATTTTACTAATAAGTATATGTATTCTTTTTAATGATTTTTTCATGTCAAAATTTTTTTTGGGTTTTATAACGAAACAGCGTTGTAAGAGGGAGCGTTATACGAGGTATTATTGTATTGTAACTTTTATAAAATCTCTCGACCCCTGTCTGTTTTTAGCTAATTTTCTTTTTAAAATGTCATTTATTTAGTTCAGATAATATTTAATTGTAGACTGAAAGTAAATAATAAAATGATAAAAATATTTATATAAAAATATTTAATAGATGTTTGTGAATCAATTATTGAGCCCGCAAATAAATAATTACCTTATCTGATTAAATTCAATTTAATTCGATTTGAAAAGCAGTCAGATTTTGTTTTAACATATTAAACAATCATTATAAATAATTCTTCAAATACGTTTCTATGAAATTTTTCCTATCAAGTAAATAATCAAATAATTTTTTCAAATAATATAAATTTTTATATAAAGTTTAATTAAAATTAAAAATGAACAATTTCAAGTCAATAATTTAGCAATTGTTTAAACAAATGGGCAGAATTATTCACTGAAATTTGTTATTTTATAATTTACATTAAATTATTAATTAAAATTTATCTGAAGATGAAGAAAACTTTTGAAATAAAACATGAAAATTATTAACTTATAAATATTTTGTCCATTTAATAAAACAAAATATATTTCAATAGCAAAAAAACAGCGAACACGAACACTTAAAATTCAACAAAACGAGGAATTTTATATTAATTACAGTTTCAATGTGATAAAGAAATTAAAATTTTATGCTTCTAAAATTAAATAATTAAATATATATTTAAATAGATATATGAATAATTAAATTTATTTAAAATTATTTTTTCAATAATTAGAAAATATGAATATAGAAAAAATATATTTAAGAGCAAAAAAGAATAAAAGAAAATATGACATTTGCAATTTGTGGGGATGTACAAGTAAAATTTTCTAGTTGATTTTTCATTTTTAATAATGTTTAAATTCTTGTCCTGTTAATTTCATTTTGAGACTTCTGAAGAAATTTGTAACGCAAGTTTTCGCTTTTTGTCCAAGCAAATCAAAGCACATAATACACAAAGATAATCCAAATAGAACATAAATGGAGCACATAATAGATTTATATTGTTCTGTTTCATGAGTACTATTAATAGGAACTAAATCCCCGAAACCGATAGTACTTAGAGTTATGAATGAAAAGTAAACTGCGTCTAAAAAACCCCAGTCTTCCCAATACATAAAAAATGTCGATCCAATTAAATTATAAAATATAAAAATGAAAAAAACCAAGTACGTCGGTACTTCAATAGACTTTGATTGACGAGCTGCTTTTAATATGCTGTTGGGGGTCGGAAGTTTGAAATTTATATTACGATTCTGGAAACTAGATTGAAATCTATTGTCTTTTGTTTCGACTTTATTTTTTCTAATCACTGTTATGGTAAAACTTTTGAACGTATCAGAAAACGAATCAGACTTCACATTTACCATTTTCAGTTTATTATTCTTCCGCGTTGAAAAGATTCTATATATCAACCTTAAAATATCTGCCATTAAAGTGCCAATATTTGTTAAACATATAATCATTAAAGGAATTCCTATAATTGCGTAGAATATTGTTCCTATTCTTCCCAATCCAGTTTGAGGAGTTATGTGCCCATATCCTGAAAAAAGAATAAAAATAATTCAAATAGAAATTTCTGCAAACAAATTAGGACTGTAATCATTCAAATTCATTTCGAACATCTTGAAAATTATCACTTTCACTTACAATTGCATTAATTCATGTGTTTGATATATTTCTCACAATTTCAAGTTTCGATGTCTTAGTGTTTTCAAAATCCTTTAATTCGTGTAGTTCATAGATTTAGATAAGGTTGCATTGAGAGCATACTTCTCTCATAGAAATGTTATAGGAGAATGTAAAGCCGTCAAAATAAAGAAATCCCTTTTCCGTAGCGTGGGAAATTGTAATACACCAGAGCATATTTGTTAATGACCAAAATGACATTGATTTTAAGTTTTAATAATATAAATAAAACTTTCCCTATAATACATGTATGCGCCATAGTCAAAAATTAACATTAAATAATGACGTATATTATATAAATAGTTAAACGTACGTGACAATGATTTAATTATAAGATAACGCCAACATTTAAACATTCAGAATTAATTTAATTATAATTTTTAAAAATAATTAAATGTTTTTATTAAACAAAAAAGTTTTTACATAATTAATAAATTTGTTTAAAATCCGTAATTTACATAGTTATTATATCTCACCTGATGATGACAGGAAAACTGTCGAAATATATCGTGAAAAGAATGTTTGATTGGCGTTATCTTATACTTATATTATAGAAAAATTCTCTATGAGAAAAAAAACATCTACACGTAAATAAGGTTGAAAAAAACCCCAATTATCTGTTATTAACAAGAGTGTTGTTTACATATTTTACATACCCTACATTCATTTTGAAAATTTTCAATACAAAACAATTCATCTACTCCAACATATAGTAAAGTAAAATGATAGAATTTATTAAAAAGAGAGTTTGAAGACTATAAATCAGTAATATATCGATGTTTGTTGATACTCACGAATTTTCGGCACTGCCTTCGTGAAAATTCGTGAAAATTCGTGAGTATCAACAAACATTGATATATTACTGATTTATAGTCTTCAAACTCTCTTTTTAATAAATTCAATGGAAAAAATAATTAGTGGTGAAATTGGAAGAAATAAAGTTATATAGTAAAATGATGTATTTAGTATTATTTTAGATGAATGGATAAATATTTCTGCAAAATGACGAAGAAATATGGAGAAGGATGTCCAGCCATATATTATCTTTGTCAAAATCATGGTCTTTAGCTTCGAGTGTGTGACAACAATTATAAAAACAGAATTTAATGATGGTTGCAGAAGGTAATGAAATTGATAATAATTCTGATACAAATATATCTATGAAGACGATATCAATGTAGTAGTTCCAAGAATCATTAAATGTAAGTGAAAATATTGAAAAAATAGAGAAATAGTGAAGTTTTACAGATATTCAACAATAAAATACGGATTTTTGCAAAATAAAGTTAAGGCTGGATTAGGAAATGAATTGCAACTAAAATTGGATGTGGAAATACGGCGGAATTCTATGGAAGATATGGTGGAAACCCTTTTGAGAACAGATATTGATGTCGAGGATGCTCTTCGCGAGTTAAATTCAATCGAATTATTAAATAATTTTAATTT
>CAUHTR010003105.1:0-23288 GCA_959609185.1 Schmidtea polychroa
CTTAAAGTCTAGTGTAAAACTATCTAATGATATATTATTATTATAATTGGTAAAGATGTTATTATTATTATTATTATTATTATTATTATTATTATTATTATTATTATTATTATTATTATTATTATTATTATTATTATCGGTGAAGATATTAACACCTGCGCGAAAGATGTTATTATTATTATGATTATTATGATTATTATTATATATAGTCAGAGTTTATCTGACAAGATATTCTGTCCCCACACACATTCTATATACACATACCTTATTATTTCAAAGTAACACGCGCGGGAGTTATTATTATTATCAAAAATCTAAAATATGGTTTACACACACACACACAACCCATTAACCATTATTATTATCAATATTAGTGAAAACCTAAAATATCTTCTACACACATATACAACCCATTAAACTTTATTATTATTATTATTATTATTATTATTATTATTATTATTATTATTATTATTATTATTATTATTATTATTGCAAATATTAGTCAAAAACCTAAAATATTATTTACACATACACAACCCATTAACAATTATTATTATCAATATTAGTGAAAAACCTTAAATATTATTTACACACACACACAACTCATTAACCATTATTATTATTATTATTATTATTATTATTATTATTATTATTATTATTATTATTTATTATTACGCGCGTGGGGAATATTATTATATATACTCCTAGTCTATCCGACAAAATATTCTGTCCCCCTATGGGTAATGGTCACAAGGGTAATGGTCAAAAGTGTACTACTCACATTCAACAGGTCTCAAAGGGTATAATATAATTATTATTAAATTCTGACCAACTTAAATCAATGAAGGGGTAGAAAAAAAATATATTACGTTGCGGTATTTTAAATTTTAAAATATTTTAAAAACTTATTTTGACACTAAAGTTTACTTAATTAACAAAGACATAATTATTGCACATGCTTTGCATAAATATTATTATTTTTTAAATTTTCAATATTTTCTTTTAAAGTATTAACACGCGCGGGAGTTATTATTATTATTATTATTATTATTAATGAAAAATCTAAAATATGGTTTACACACACACACACACAACCCATTAAACTTTATTATTATTATTATTATTATTATTATTATTATTATTATTATTATTATTATTATTATTATTATTATTATTATTGTTAATGAAAAATCTAAAATATGGTTTACACACACACACACAACCCATTAAACTTTATTATTATTATTATTATTATTATAATTAGTCAAAAACATAAAATATTATTTACACACTAAGTTATGGGGTAGAGAATTATTATATGTTTGCAATATTCTGTGTTTGCCTTTACAGGAAGTTGTCAATAAGGAGCGATAATTTTATACACACATTCTATATACACATACCTTGTTTAACATGGGTGTATATACTCCGAGTTTATCCAACAAAATATTCTATCCCCCTATGGGTATTGCTAGCAAGGGTAATGGTCACACTCAATATGTCGCAAGGGTTTTCGATTTTAAAGCATATTATGGTTTATTAGGGTTAGTAAATAAAACTTATCACACACACTTTAATATTTAAACGATAAAAATCAAGACATGAGAGGACAAGGCAAAGTGTATGCATTTAGTATTGCCAGGCCTAATGAGCAGTGACCAAATATCTGTGCCTGAAAGACACGGTGGATATTTGTTCGCGTCCACAAGGGTCGTCTGTGCCTCCCCCAAGTGGGGTCAGAAGAACCTGGGCATTATAGCTTTCCGTACGGAACATTACGCCTAGCATGGGTAGTCAACTACCAGCACATTCGAAACGTATAATTTCAAAATACATGCGTCATTGGCACTATAACCAAATTAATTAATGTTTTCACTAACACAAATATATATTTACAGAGGCCTCCCACTAGTTGGATTACAACCGCCCACCATGACGATCAGCTTGTAAATATATATTAATTAAGGGATAAAGAGGACCCACCCAACCCTATTATATTTAATTTACAAATTTTTCTCGCTCTTCTGTTGGTAATCTATCTCAAAATTAATCTCTCCATCAGGCCATTTGATAGTGATTTCATGGAATACATCTTGCGAATATTTCTTAGTTTCTGATGCGGTGTCAACTATCATTGCTAAAATTTATATTGATTTAAAATCAATTAACTTACATTATCTAGCATTTTATCGTCACAGGCTTGATAAATTAGGCAACTGTTATTTGTGGTATACTTTTTCAATGTCATTTCCCACCATAAAACACAGATACCTAAATATAATATATATATATTAAAGAATTAATTCATGTCTTACATTAATAATAATATTCTTCAGGTAGTACTTTACAATATCTAATTGCTAAAACATCGGTTTTTCCCATTTTTCTTGACATTCGTTGAAAGTTTACATAATTTAAGTCTGATAATTCATGTTGAAGGACACCCACAATCAGCTAATTCATTTAAGAAATCCAGAACATAGCAATGTTTCACCATTTTCTCTGGTTCATTTTCTTCTATATTTCATGTTTTAATAAGAAATTTCTAAATCCAGAACATAAGTCATTTAGTGTTTCACCATTTTGTTTGGTTCATCTTCTTCATAATCATATAATTCATTTTCTTCATTACTAAGTAAAATAATTAAAATATTGTAGTAAATTCTTTATTTACTTACTTTATGGATACTAAAACGAAAGAAATAAAGTTATATCAAAATTATATTTAAATAATTTAAATTTAGTATTTAAACATATTTAAACACTTTAGTTATTTAAGCATATTTAAACATTATTATATAGTATAACTTTATAAAATATTATAATTTTATGAATTCTAAATTTATTAATAAATATAGTATAATTTTATATAATATTATGTATTGTAAATTTAATATATCCTTCATTTAATTTTTTAAATTCAAAAATTTATAATGAAGATTCTTTGAATTAAAAAATATTCTGTTAGTATTTCCAGGCAGAAAACAACGAATTCAATAATTAAAATCTTAATTTTCATGTTGTTAGGGTTGTGGTCAGAAGTTAATCGCCATCTATTCGTTTGTTCTCAATTTCGCTCATTTTTGTTCAAATCATTCAGGTGAGTTGTTATCTGGAAAGTTTCTTTGAGCTCTGTTTTGTTAAAACACTCACGGTATTTTTGAGGGACGTGACACTGGAAATAAATTAACAATCCATACATGTTGTTGGTCTGAGCTGTCGATTTATTTTAGAAATATGTATATTAAAAACATTTAAGGTATCATTCAGTAAAATAATATAGTATTTTTTAGTTGATTTATAAATAACAGTATTTTGATAGATCAATAAAGACCATATACTCCTAGTTTATCCGACAAAATATTCTGTCCCCCTATGGGTATTGCTAGCAAGGGTACTGGTCACATTCAACATGTCGCAAAGGTATATTAATCATTTAGAAATTCTTAGGTAATTTAGTGAGATGATCAGAAATTCGTGAATATTTTAAATGTAACTTTACACTTATGTCGAGCGACTAATTTATTGGTTAACTTTGTAGTCATTTAAAGCAAAAATTAATTTATTCATCTAATGTTCGTTACAATAGTTAATAATATGAGAAAACATGGTCATTATTCATTGATAATTTTAAATTCTTTATCATTTGGAGTAAATTTGTTTGAGGCAAAAATAATTAAAGGAGTCATAATAGAAATATGGTTATCATTTATCCAATTAAGGGGCTTATTAGTTAGAAATATATATTAAAAAGTAACAATTATTTTCTAATTTAATTAGATGATCATTAGACGTAATATATCTTTGCGAGAAATTTAAGATGTTTGAGTAACCAAAACATGGATATTTTGTACGATAAATTTATGAATATTGGTTAATTTAGTCATTAAAATAATAATATAATAAGGTAATTTAGGAAAATATCATTTATCCATCCGATAACAATATTCCTTCAATAGATATTCAACCGATTTAATTTCTAATTAAAATCATAAATTTCCTTCAAAGATCATTTTTCTTTAGTTGTTTTCCAATTCTTTTAAGTTAATATTTCTCAAGCTTTGTCAACGATATCCCCAAAATGAATAAAATAACTTCTTAAATAAAAATAATTTAAAGCAATAACCATTGATATCAATTAATTCTAAAGATTTCAAATTTCTCATTGTCAAAAACAAGTAAATTGATCATTAACCATTAATAAAACCGTGGATAATTAATTAAAACTGGTTCTGAAACATAAATTACTGTGCAACCTCTAAAACGATATAATTTCACAGGAACTATTCACAGCTGACTATTTCCCTTCAAAATTTGATATTTTACCAATAAGAATATATAAATATTCAAAACATTAACCGATCCCTCACCAAATATTTCTAGCATTTTAAAAACCCCCTTAAAAATCATATATTACCATCTTAACCTTCACTAAATCCAACCGAATATAATTTCACCCACTTGAGCCCTTTAATATATCTTAAAATCCATAGAAATTCTTCAAAATATGAATTTTATTTAATTGTTACAAACATTCTTCCATTGAAATAATTTAGTAGCTAAATTCAAAGACCTCAGTAAAAGATCAAAATTCGCTAAAATGAATATTTCCTACAAATATTTCACCACATTCACCATCAAATATCTAATTAGAGATGAAATATATTGATAGATCATCGATTCGGCTAATTATAGCCATTATAAAATGATATATCTTTCAAACTAAATCACAAATTTCAGTATATTTTACATTAATTTTCAAGTAGATTTCAAATATATCATCATCATGATAAAATTAGTTGGTTTCAACTTTAGATTTTCAATATTTTAAAGTATCATCAATGTGTAAATATTCTTAGAAAAATATATTGATATATTAATTTAGTCAAATTCAATATCATTACAAAGTCATCATCATCAAAATTTATCCTATCACTTGATTATTAACCTCATTAAAAATTAATTTTTATTTAAAATTTAAAAACAAGTCAATAAAATATAGCAAATTATCAAGAAATTAATTAAATTTATCTTAGAATTAACACTAAGCCTTAAATATTCTTTCAATTAACATGAAATTCACAAAAAAAATGTTGGTAAAATCCCGCTAACTCTAAAAAATTACCAATGAATTTAACGCCAAATAATAACCAAATATTTGCCTAAATAAAACACAGCAGTACCTTTACGATCAGTACCCTTACGACCAATACCCTTACAAGCAGTACCCATAGAGGGAGAAAATATGTTGTCGGACAAACTCAGAGTATATATAATAAAACGAATTAACTATAACTCCATCAAATTGAATCAGTCAAATTAACACAAATTTTAATAAAAAATCTTATTCTAAAATGGTAAGCAGCGTAAAATCGAAAGATAACACAGAGATAAAATTAACAATATTATTCTCAGGTGGTAAGAATATTTTATTTTTGAGTCTGTTATCCCTTTATTATCATTGTTTACTTTGTGTTTTCATATATTTAAGTAAAGTTAATGGCACACTTTGTTTCGTTCTTAACTTTGAGAGATCTTTTTGATTGAAGACTAATGTATCTTAAATTATCTTTTAGAATATTTGTTTTAGAAATATTTAATGTAAAATAGTAAATATAATAATTATTAATTCAATATTAAAGGAGTTAATCAAAATTTAAAATATGAATTATCATAATTGCTCAGTCAAATACCATTTGTTATGTATGTTTTCATTTGTGGATTAAATACTCTATCAAAATAAATGTTTATCACATTATTAGAATATTTTAATTCGTTAGTAACTCATATATTAGAAATAATTTTATATAACCTCATCACTTATAGCCCCCAGATTTTCCACTAATCCTCCCAACAAATATTTCTTTGAAAATTTTATTAAATATTTTTTATTAAAGTCATTATTTTAATGAATTTCATGAAATAATTTTAAATAAATGCAATTAATATATTTCCATCTTATCTATGCCACTTCTCGCTATATTTACATTTACTTTCCATTAATGAATAATTCAAGCACTTATTTTCACTTTTTTGAATTTCAATATTAATTAATCATAGAATAATGATGATTCTTACCACCTGAGAATAATATTGTTAATTTTATCTCTGTGTTATCTTTCGATTTTACGCTGCTTACCATTTTAGAATAAGATTTTTTATTAAAATTTGTGTTAATTTGACTGATTCAATTTGATGGAGTTATAGTTAATTCGTTTTATTATATATACTCTGAGTTTATCCGACAACATATTTTCTCCCTCTATGGGTACTGCTTGTAAGGGTATTGGTCGTAAGGGTACTGATCGTAAAGGTACTGCTGTGTTTTATTTAGGCAAATATTTGGTTATTATTTGGCGTTAAATTCATTGGTAATTTTTTAGAGTTAGCGGGATTTTACCAACATTTTTTTTTGTGAATTTCATGTTAATTGAAAGAATATTTAAGGCTTAGTGTTAATTCTAAGATAAATTTAATTAATTTCTTGATAATTTGCTATATTTTATTGACTTGTTTTTAAATTTTAAATAAAAATTAATTTTTAATGAGGTTAATAATCAAGTGATAGGATAAATTTTGATGATAATGACTTTGTAATGATATTGAATTTGACTAAATTAATATATCAATATATTTTTCTAAGAATATTTACACATTGATGATACTTTAAAATATTGAAAATCTAAAGTTGAAACCAACTAATTTTATCATGATGATGATATATTTGAAATCTACTTGAAAATTAATGTAAAATATACTGAAATTTGTGATTTAGTTTGAAAGATATATCATTTTATAATGGCTATAATTAGCCGAATCGATGATCTATCAATATATTTCATCTCTAATTAGATATTTGATGGTGAATGTGGTGAAATATTTGTAGGAAATATTCATTTTAGCGAATTTTGATCTTTTACTGAGGTCTTTGAATTTAGCTACTAAATTATTTCAATGGAAGAATGTTTGTAACAATTAAATAAAATTCATATTTTGAAGAATTTCTATGGATTTTAAGATATATTAAAGGGCTCAAGTGGGTGAAATTATATTCGGTTGGATTTAGTGAAGGTTAAGATGGTAATATATGATTTTTAAGGGGGTTTTTAAAATGCTAGAAATATTTGGTGAGGGATCGGTTAATGTTTTGAATATTTATATATTCTTATTGGTAAAATATCAAATTTTGAAGGGAAATAGTCAGCTGTGAATAGTTCCTGTGAAATTATATCGTTTTAGAGGTTGCACAGTAATTTATGTTTCAGAACCAGTTTTAATTAATTATCCACGGTTTTATTAATGGTTAATGATCAATTTACTTGTTTTTGACAATGAGAAATTTGAAATCTTTAGAATTAATTGATATCAATGGTTATTGCTTTAAATTATTTTTATTTAAGAAGTTATTTTATTCATTTTGGGGATATCGTTGACAAAGCTTGAGAAATATTAACTTAAAAGAATTGGAAAACAACTAAAGAAAAATGATCTTTGAAGGAAATTTATGATTTTAATTAGAAATTAAATCGGTTGAATATCTATTGAAGGAATATTGTTATCGGATGGATAAATGATATTTTCCTAAATTACCTTATTATATTATTATTTTAATGACTAAATTAACCAATATTCATAAATTTATCGTACAAAATATCCATGTTTTGGTTACTCAAACATCTTAAATTTCTCGCAAAGATATATTACGTCTAATGATCATCTAATTAAATTAGAAAATAATTGTTACTTTTTAATATATATTTCTAACTAATAAGCCCCTTAATTGGATAAATGATAACCATATTTCTATTATGACTCCTTTAATTATTTTTGCCTCAAACAAATTTACTCCAAATGATAAAGAATTTAAAATTATCAATGAATAATGACCATGTTTTCTCATATTATTAACTATTGTAACGAACATTAGATGAATAAATTAATTTTTGCTTTAAATGACTACAAAGTTAACCAATAAATTAGTCGCTCGACATAAGTGTAAAGTTACATTTAAAATATTCACGAATTTCTGATCATCTCACTAAATTACCTAAGAATTTCTAAATGATTAATATTGCGACATGTTGAATGTGACCAGTACCCTTGCTAGCAATACCCATAGGGGGACAGAATATTTTGTCGGATAAACTAGGAGTATATGGTCTTTATTGATATATCAAAATACTGTTATTTATAAATCAACTAAAAATACTCAAAATACTATATTATTTTACTGAATGATACCTTAAATGTTTTTAATATACATATTTCTAAAATAAATCAACAGTTCAAACCAACAACATGTATGCAAGACCACCCATTGTTAATTTATTTCCAGTGTCACATCTTTCAAGAATGCCGTGAGTGTTTAAAGAAAGCTGAGCTAAAAGAAACTTTCCAGATAACAACTCTCCTGAATGTTTTGAACAAAAATGAGCGAAATTGAGAACAAACGATTAGATGGCGATTAACTTCTGGCCACAACCCTAACAACATGAAAATTAAGATTTTAATTATTGAATTCGTTGTTTTCTGCATGGAAATACTAACAGAATATTTTTTAATTCAAAAAATCTTCATTATAAATTTTGAATTTAAAAAATTAAATGAAGGATATATAAGTGTACATAATATTATAATATTATATAAAATTATACTGTATTTATTAATAAATTTAGAATACATAAAATTATAATATTATAATATTTTATAAATACTATATAATAATGTTTAAATATGCTTAAATAACTAAATTGTTTAAATATGTTTAAATACTAAATTTAAATTATTTAAATTTAAATTAATTAAATATAATTATGATATAACTTTATTTCTTTCGTTTTAGTATCCATAAAGTAAGAATTTACTACAATATTTTAATTATTTTACTTAGTAATGAAGAAAATGAATTATATGATTATGAAGAAGATGAGTCAGACAAAATGGTGAAACACTAAAAGACTTATGTTCTGGATTTAGAGATTTCTTATTAAAACATGAATTATATGATTATGAAGAAGATGAACCAGACAAAATGGTGAAACACTAAAGGAGTTATAGTTTTTAGATTTAGAGATTTCTTATTAAAACATGAATTATATGATTATGAAGAAGATGAACCAGACAAAATGGTGAAACACTAAAGGAGTTTAAATGGATTTTTTAAATGAATTAGCTGATTGTAGGTGTCCTTCAACATGAATGTTTACTTATCAGACTTAAATTATGTAAACTTTCTTTCAACGAATGTCAAGAAAAATGGGAAAACCGATGTTTTAACAATTAGATATTGTAAAATATTCGTTACACCTGAAGAATATTATTAATAATGTAAGACATGAATTAATTCTTTAAAATAAATATATTATATTTAGGTATCTGTGTTTTATGGTGGGAAATGTCATTGAAAAAGTATACCACAAATAACAGTTGCCTAATAGTCAGGTAGAATTTAATTTCTGACGATAAAATGATAAATAACATCTGTAAGTTAATGGCTTTTAAATTTTAGCAATGATAGTTGACACCGCATCAGAAACTAAGAAATACGTCCAATTTGCAAGATGTATTCCAAATGGCCCGATGGAGATGATAATTTTGAGATAGATTACCAGCAGAAGAGCGAGAAAAATTTGTAAATTAAATATAATAGGGTTGGGTGGGTCCTCTTTATCCCTTAATTAATATATATTTACAAGCTGAT
Source organism: Schmidtea polychroa (assembly GCA_959609185.1). NCBI lineage: Eukaryota > Metazoa > Platyhelminthes > Tricladida > Dugesiidae > Schmidtea > Schmidtea polychroa. Next base: position 9,701 of record CAUHTR010003105.1, read on the forward strand.
CGTCGTGGTGGGCGGTTGTAATCTAACTAGTGGGAGGCCTCTGTAAATATATATTTGTGTTAGTGAAAACATTAATTAATTTGGTTATAGTGCCAATGATGCATGTATTTTGAAATTATACGTTTCGAATGTGCTGGTAGTTGACTACCCATGCTAGGCGTAATGTTCCGTACGGAAAGCTATAATGCCCAGGTTCTTCTGACCCCACTTGGGGGAGGCACAGACGACCCTTGTGGACGCGAACAAATATCCACCGTGTCTTTCAGGCACAGATATTTGGTCACTGCTCATTAGGCCTGGCAATACTAAATGCATAAACTTTGCCTTGTCCTCTCTTGTCTTGATTTTTATCGTTTAAATATTAAAGTGTGTGTGATAAGTTTTATTTACTAACCTTAATAAACCATAATATGCTTTAAACTCGAAAACCCTTGCGACATGTTGAGTGTGACTAGTACCCATATGAGCAATACCCATAGGGGGAAAGAATATTTTGTCGGATAGACTAGGAGTATATACACCCATGTTAAACAAGGTATGTGTATATAGAATGTGTGTGTAAAATTATTGTCAACTTCCCGTGAAGGCAAACACAGAATATTGCAAACATATAATATTTCTCTACCCCATAACTTAGTGTGTAAAAATTATTTTAGGTTTTTGACTAATTATAATAATAATAATAATAATAATAATAATAATAATAATAAAGTTTAATGGGTTGTGTAAAAAATATTTTAAGTTTTTAATATTGATAATAATCATAATATAGATAATAATAATAATAATAAAGTTTAATGGGTTGTGTGTGTGTGTGTGTGTAAACCATATTTTATGTTTTTCAATAATAATAATAATAATAATATTAATAATAATAATAATAATAATAATAATAATAATAATAATAATAATATTAATAATAATAACATCTTTCGCGCAGGTGTTATTATTTTAAAAGAAAATATTGAAAATTTAAAAAATAATAATATTTATGCAAAGCATGTGCTATAATTATGTCTTTGTTAAATAAGTCAACTTTAGTGTCAAAATAACTTTTTAAAAGATATTTAAATTTTGAAATACTGCAACGTAATATATTTTTGTCCTACCCCTTCATTGATTTAAGTTGGTCGGAATTTAATAATAATTTTAATAATAATTATAATATACCCTTTGAGACATGTTGAGTGTGAGCAGTATCCATTTTTATTAATATTTTTAGATTTAATAATGATTATAAATATCTCTATATCTCCTTAGAAAGGTTTTACACTGGGCTTTAAGATGAGCTATAGATCAATAAAATCTGTTGGTGGGAACATTAATTTTTGGGATGAAAAAAAAAAGTATGAGCCCTCTGGATCAATTAATTAAAAAAGAAATGACCTTGACCTTGACCTTTTATTAAAAATTTGACCTTGACCTTGACCTTTTATTTTTAAAAAATATGAGTCATCGCAAGAGTCATCGTTCTTAAAATATGATGAGTCATCGGGTGAGTCATCGTTCTAAAATGATGAGTCATCGAATGAGTCATCGTTCTAAAAATAATGAGGCATCGATTATGTAATAGTTCTAAAAATATGAGGCATCGTTCTAAAAATATTAGGCATCGTTCTAAAAATATAGTTTTAAAATACTAATAATGACTACAGAAAAAGGTTAATATGACTAGTTAATTATCAAATTATTTAATATTTAGAATTTATAATAAACTTTTTATTGGAAAAATTAACTGAAATATCTGGTGTGAAAATGGAGGATATATTATCTGTTGCAAACGCATTAAATATAAACTGGGTAGCGGAGAGTGAAGATTCGGTAGTTGATGAAACAGAAGAAGAAAACACTCATGATGATGAGGAAAGCATTCAAGAAATTGATGAAGTTATGGAGGAATTTACGGATACTGAACCGTGTGTATATAGGGATTGTATAGATCATGTTGTTGAAAATGTTATGAACTGTGGAGATGATGAATGTGAATGTGTTAATAAATTTAGTGTATATTTAAAGAATAATATTTAGAATTTCTTTGTTAAAGTTTTGCCTTGAATATTTTTACCAGTACCTTTACGACCAGTACCCTTACGAGCAGTACCAATTGTGAACAGTACCCATAGAGGGAGAAAATATCTTGTCGGATAGATTATATAATAATAATAATAATAATAATAATAATAATAATAATAATAATAATAATAATAATAATAATCAACGATTTAAACAAATTAAAACAAAAATTAACAGTTCTAAAAATATTAGGCATCATTCTAAAAATATTAGGCATCGTTCCAAAAGTATGACGTAATCGTTCTAAAAATATTAGGCATCATTCTAAAAATATTAGGCATCGTTCTAAAAGTATGACGTAATCGTTCTAAAAATATTAGGCATCGTTCTAAAAATATTAGGCATCATTCTAAAAATATTAGGCATCGTTCTAAAAATAATAGGCATCGTTCTAAAAATATTAGGCATCGTTCTAAAAATATTAGGCATCGTTCTAAAATTATGACGTAATCATTCTAAAAATATTAGGCACCATTCTAAAAATATTAGGCATCGTTCTAAAAATATTTGGCATCGTTCTAAAAGTATGACGTAATCATTCTAAAAATAAGAGGCATCGTTCTAAAAATATTAGGCATCATTCTAAAAATATTAGTTCTAAAAATATGATGAGTCATCGTATGAGTCATCGTTCTAAAAATATTAGGCATCATTCTAAAAATATTAGGCATCGTTCTAAAATTATGACGTAATCATTCTAAAAATATTAGGCATCATTCTAAAAATATTAGGCATCGTTCTAAAAATATTAGGCATCGTTCTAAAAATATTAGGCATCATTCTAAAAGTATGACGTAATCATTCTAAAAATATTAGGCATCGTTCTAAAAGTATGATGAGACATTGGGTTAGTCATTGTCTTTGTTCTAAAAATGAGATGAGTCATCGTATGATAGGAATCTATAACTCATCTTAAAGGTCTTGCATTGGGCTTTAAGATGAGGTATCGTCCAATAAAATCTGTGGGTGGGAACATTACTTTTGGGAAGAAAAAAAGTGTGAGCCCGCCAGATCACTTAATAATATTTTGAAAAATAATAATAATTTAACTTTGAAAAGATGGTGGTCATCAAATGTTAATAACATTAAAACTATTAAAGATATATAAGATACCTATAGCTCATTCGAAAGGTCTTGGACTGAGCTTTAAGATGAGGTATCGGTCAATAAAATCGGATAATGGGAACATTAATTTTTGGGATGAAAAAAAGTGTGAGCCCGCTGGACCAATTAAATTAAAAAATTACGTAATAGTTCTAAAAATATTAGGCATTGATTACGTAATAGTTCTAAAAATATGTGGCACCATTCTAAAAAAATTTTTTTTTTCCCGGGGGGGGGAGGGGGTATATGTGGCGCAGGGAGCTCCTGGTCTAGGGAGCTCCAATCCTACTACTTATGAATACCTACGTTGCATTTCATCATGCTGTTATAATTCATCTCATGAATACCAGCAGTTTCCATTCCCAAGAATGATAAATGGAACAAAGCTTCTGTCCATCTGAATCTTTCATTTCCATTGGTAATTACTTGACCATCTGGTAGTTTATAACTCATTTTAAGTAACGATGAAAAAGCAGTAGTTTTCATTGCTTGTTCAGAATCAAGAGCAATATAACACAGTTTTTCTTTTATATATTTCGAACAATTTCTCTTTCAACTATAGTTGTAAAACTGAAACCTCGTTCTGTCACTATTCAGGAAATTAACATAGAATATATCCCACCATCTGCGGAATCTATCTTAGACAGAGCATTATCATCAACGTAACTATCTGTTGGACTCATGCCACTCATAATCATAAAATTCAAAAAAAGCCGGAAATTTCGAATAAATCTATTTTTTAAAAACACTTCCAAAACTAAATTTTTAAACCAAACAAAAGTAAATTCCAAAACACGTTCGAAGATTCCAGAAAAAACGAAGCATAAAAAAATCAGAAATATACATATACTTCAGTAGTGGGGATATATCCCTCACGCCCTCACCCCCCCCCCAGGTCATAGTGGTTTCCAGGCCCATATCTTGAGTAAAAAGACCCTAAACCCCCACGTTTTTAAGCCTTTTATGCATTTATTTTTAAAAGTCATAAAAGGTCATAAAAAGTCATAAAAATCATAAACTCAACCACTTTCAACTTTTAACTTCAAAACAAGAAGAAAAAAAGACAATGAGATGGAATTCCCACATCACCAAGCCAGGTTTCGGGCGTGAGGGATATATCCCCACTACTTGGAGGGGATACAGGTCTTGTGAATACGGGTCTTGGTGAATACAGGTCTTGTGAATACAGGTCTTGTGAATACAGGTCTTGTGAATACAGGTCTTGTGAATACAATACTGGTGAATACAATACTGGTGAATACAGGTCTTGGTAATATAAAAATAAATAAAATAAAATATTAAAATATTAAATATTAAAAATAGAGTATTCAGTAAAAAAATTTTTTAAAAAAATGAATGATTACAGTTGTAAACCTTGTGGAAAAATTTTTAAAAACAGAACAGCTCTACTGTCTCATCAAAAATCAAAAGCACATTTATTAAAAACAAATAGACTTAATAATTCAAACTCTAAAATCTGTACTAAATGCAAAGCAAGATATCTACTTTCAGGATTCGATAGACATTTTCCAAGTTGTATTGGAGTTCCTAAAAATATGGAAAAATTTGAATGCTCTATATGTAAATTAAAATTTAAAATAAAATCTTATTTTTTAAAACATGTAAAATTATGTGCTATAAAAAATAATCAACCTTTACCTAAAAGAGATTCTGACTCTGAGTCTGAAAGTGATTCTGATATTGAACCTGAACACATTGAAAAAGAAAATTACAATTGGGATGACTTCAATCACATAGATGTATTTGGAGAACAAATGTTTTCCTCTGTAATCTCAGAGTATATAAAAGCAAATAAACAAAACATAAAAAACTCAATGGATAATGCCATAAGAATTTTTGGTCAATCAAGATTCAATATTATAAAATATAAAATTAAAGTCTTTGCAAAATATTGGAGAGGAGAAGGACCGAATGGTCAAGGAGTTGCAATGCCTCTGGATTCCATTGTTGAATCGATTTTTAAATATTTATTCTCTACAAAAGCAATAAATAAAATCATTAATGACCTAAGCAAAGAGATGGAAGAACAACAAGAACAAATAGAACAAGAATTGGGAGAATCAAATTTAAGATTCCATTCTTTCCAATCTATGGAGATTGAATATTGGAGAGCAGCAGCCCCGAATCCAAGATCTTATATTCCTACAGGATTCAAGTCTATTCATGTTTTAAATATAAAGAATGGTGATAACAAATGTTTTCAATGGTCAATACTTGCTCACTTACATCCACAAGCAAAGAATGGTGAAAGGGTTAGCAAGTATGAACAATATGAAAATGAATTAATATATCCGCAAGGCTTTGAACATCCAATGAAAATTGAATACATTTCAAAATTTGAAGAATTAAATAATCTTAAACTTAATATTTATGAATATTCTCCACCTGAGAAGAATTTTTGGGAATCCACAAAAGATTTTAGAAAATATATTATTCCAATATATATTTCAAATAGAGAATTATCTAAAGAAGATGAGAAAAGAGAAATATATCTTTTAATATTAGAAGAATTTATTAAGATTTCAGTTCAGAATGACTTCGTACGCAGTATAACACCTAATGAGAATTCAACACCTAATGAGAATTCAAATACTGAGAATGTTTATCCTTATGAAAGTTCAATATATAATGAAGAATTTGAGGATTCAAATAATGAGGATGAAGAATTTAATATGATACTAGATGAGGAAGAAGGGGTCAGGACCATAATGGATTCAAATACTGAGAACACAAGACCTGAGGGAGAGAACCTAGAAAGGAATCAACATTATGTCTTAATAAAAAACTTTCAAAGTTTTATGCGTTCAACAAAACTACCTAGAGGTGGAACAACTTGTAAAAGATGTTTACATTATTCTACAACTGAAAATGCTTCAATTAAACATCTAAGACTATGTGAGAAGAACCAACCAGCTTTAATTAGAATGCCTACAAACACAGACATGCACTTTAAAAATTTTTCAAATTTATTAAAATCATTAGGTGAAATATATGGAGACTTTGAAGCAATAAATATAGAACTTGATTTAGAAAAAGAATATTTTAAAATAATAGAAAAATATGATTTAGTAGATTCCTTTGACAAATATTTAAGTAGCATTGAAGGCCATAGAACTGAATGCTCAAGAGAAGACACTATGAAAAACTTTCTATGGGAAAATAAAAAATCTTATACAATAAGAACTAGTAAACAAATATCAACAACCTATAAACTATTTTTTAAAAGTAATTATCCAGAGATTATAGAAAGCAAAGAATATTCATATAGAGGAACTTCTTCTGAGGATACTTTAAACCATTTTGTTGCTGATGTAAACAATTTAGAACATGAATTATTTATACTATTACAAGCAGATTATAAATTAAATATCTCAAACGAACAAATAGAAGAATATAAAAAGGCTAGTGAGTGCTGGATGTGCAAACAAGGATTTTACTATGCTGATCCTGCAGTTATAGATCACGATCATTTAAAAAAGGAAAATAATTATCGAGGAGCAGCCCATAAAAATTGTAATCTTAATTGTCGCATTCCTAATTTTATACCAGTTATATTTCACAATCTTTTTGGATATGATTTACATTTATTTATAAAGGCTCTAGCTATAGATGCTAAAAATTCTTTCAAACTTATAGGACTAACAAAAGAAAAATATAAATGCATCCAATATGGATGTTTAAAGTTTATAGATTCTTTAAACTTCCTACAAATGTCTCTGGACCCAATAGCTAAAACAATGAAGCCAGAAGACTTTAAATATACAATCAGCATGGTTTTGAAGAAAAATAATATTCCTATAGAAGAATATTCCACATGCTTAGCGAAAGGGATCTATGCATACGACTATATGAATTCATTTGAAAGATATAAGGAAACATGTCTTCCAAGTAAAGAACACTTCTATTCAAAACTAACATTATCAGGGATTACAGATCAAGAATATTCCCGAGCACAAAAAATGTGGGAATTGTTTGATTGTAAAAACCTCGGGGATTATACTGACATGTATTTATCCTTAGATGTTTATATCCTAGTAGATTGTTTTTCAGAATTTTGTAAGGCTTCTGATTTAGTACCTTATAATTATATAACACTTCCAGCTTTATCTTGGGATATAATGTTATATGATAAATGGATTTCCAATTCTGAGGATAAGAATTTAGAATTAATAAGTGATCTTGACATGTTTAATCTATTTAAACAAAATATTAGAGGTGGTATTTTTTCTGTAATGGGAGATAGAGATATAAGTACAAATAATTCAATAACTATTATTGATAAATATTTCATGGAGTTCAATACTGATCCTGATACTGATACCAATACAGAGTTCCTTAAGCCAATTCCTGATTATATTAAAATAGAAACCCCAGAAGATTCTAAATTAATAATGCAAGCTTTAAACAATCCCTGCGAAGTACTTTATGTTGATGCAAATGCTCTATATGGAGGAACAATGAAACTTTATCTACCAATCGGCGAGTTCTCTTGGGAAGGAGCCCTGAATGCTGAGGATTCAATTACTGATAGCCTGAATGCTGAGGATTCAATTATTGATAGTCTGAATGCTGATAGCCCTCTATATACCCTTATAAAAGAAATACTTTTAACCCCTAAAGATTCTGATTATGGTTATAGCATAGAATGTGATCTCGAATATTCTGATGAAATAAAATCTAGAACTAGATTTTTTCCACTGGCTCCAGAAAAAAGAAAGATTGATCCCAAAGAACTTTCATACTGGCAAATTGGAAAACAGATACCAGCAAGCATAAAACTTTTATGTGATCAAACTGATCGAGAATATTATCTCACTCATTATCTCAATCTTCGACTTTATCTTTCACTCGGCCTTCGGTTGAAAAAGGTTCATAGTATTATAAAATTCAGACAGGCACCATTTATGAATGATTATATTGATGGAAATATTGAGAAAAGAAAAGAAGCAAAGGCTGTTGGAAATAATAATCTAGATATGATTTGTAAACTTAAAAACAATGCAGTCTTTGGCAAGACCATGGAGAATGTGGATAAATATACTAATATAGAACTCTTGACAAATAGTGAAAAGGACTTTGCAAGATACAACAGAATGCTTGGAAAGCCTACATTTAAAAATGCTGAAATATTCTCAAAGAATCTAGTTGCAATCGAAATAAAAAATAATGAAAAAACTTATAATAAACCAATCTCTATGGGCTTTGCAATCTTGGAGCTTTCTAAATTACAAATGTATAAGGCTTATTATCACAGCATCTCACCATGCTTTAAAGATCGAGCTCATCTCTGTGCAATGGATACAGATAGTTTCATTTTCATAGTAGACGGAGAAGATGTGAAAAAAGAAATCTCGGAGCATCCTATACTTTCAAAACTAATAAATCAATCCGGAGATCTATATGCCTTCAAAGATGAAAGAATAAATGACATAATAGAAAATGCGGCACATATTAAATCTAAACTATATTCTCATTATCTGATGAAAAGACCAAAAATGGTAAAGCAAACAGTTAAAATCTGGAATAGGGATTCAAAGGCTTTCGATGATTTTACATTTGAACGACCTGAAATAGGGGGACGTAAAGATAACAAACGTAAAGATAACAAATGCAAAGGAATACAAAAAGCAGTATCTAAGAATATACAGCATCAAGATTATAAAGATGCACTAAAAGAAAACCATCAGGATAAAATAGAAGAGATTCATCAACTTAAAAGTGAAAAGCATAACATGTACCTACAAGAATCGGCTAAGATATCATTATCAAATTATGATGACAAAAGATTCATCTTGTCTGATATGAAAACAACTCTTCCAATTGGAAATGATTTAATCCCTATAATAAAGAATCTTGACAAAATAAATAAAATCTATGATTTAAATCTTACTGATCTTGATATTTATAGAGTTGAGATCATCTATCCTAAAAGACCACCACAATTTGATTTCCTTATTTATATGCCTTTATATTGTCAATTTAAAAATTCAATAAGCATAGAGAAAAAATGTTTCAATATTGAAGATATTAAAGATTTAAGTCCTGAAGAATTTAATTATAATAAAACTCAGTTAGAAAGTATTATTAGGACCAGGAGTATATAGTCCTTCTCTCCCTTTTTTAGTCTCCCCCTTTTAAACCTCTCCCTTTTTCTCCCCCTTTTTAGTCTCTCCCTTTTTCCGTCTCTGTAGGGAACTGCGTATGGAGCCCTGACTCTGCGTGTGAAATTTCTTCATATCAAAATGGATGCATTTTTGAAAAAAGTAGATCAGGTTGCTACAGTTGATACTTCAAAATTAAACATGTTTTTATTAAAAGAAAAAGCCTTAGAGTTTACTAAACTTTTAAGTGAGAATCCTAATTTTACTCAAGATCTTAGGTACTTCAGATTCCACAATGAGAAGAATAAGAAATGATTTAGGAATGTCTTCACCTTTTAGACACACTGTAAGTAAAAGGAGTAAGAGAACGCAGTGCCTTAAGAATTTAACTAGTAAGAAATCTAGAAAGGTTGAGGATCCAATTTCTGATGATACGCAGTCTATGACCAACTCTTATTATTGTACTAAATGTTCAAAGGTTTTTAAATCTAGAAAATCTTCAGAGAATCATGTTTGTAAGAATTTAATTAATAAGAAGATGGATACTTTAGCTTCTGGGAATCCAATCTCTGGAGGGCATTCTGGGAGCTTCGCGACCCCTGGGAATCCAATCTCCGGGAACAGCATCTTTAAGGGACCGAAGGTATACAAAGGGCCAGGGCCAAAGGAATCAGATTCTGAGTCTAGCGAAGCGCACGAACGAAGTCATTCTGAGGAAGAGATAAGTAAAAAACAATTAAAAGATATGTTGACTAACTCAAGAAATTCTTAGGGAGCCCTGACTGTGTACTGCTATATTTTTCCGCATAAAATGGATTATGATTCAATCGTTGGATTAATTAATGAAGAACCTGAAATACAAAATAAATGTGTAAAGCGTTTGACAGAATTTAATAAACAAAGTATGGGAACTCAAATTGATTATGGTCGACAAGCTATAGTCTTTCGTACAGGACAAGAAGAAGTATTAAGGAGATTGATGGATCATAATGTTGATCTTCGTCTAGAAGTTAAAGGATTAAAGGAAGAGAATGAATATTTATTCAAAAGTGCTAATTTAATTGATAAAACTTTTGTAGAATCTATGCATGGAAAACATTTATTATTAAATAGTTCTAATGCTGTTCGGGATGAAGAAATGAAGAAAGAAATCGAGGATATAATACGTAGACCAGTGAAAAAGATATTATAAAAATCACAATAATAAATATTATTATATTTTTCAATCTACGAAGCTGTGTACAAACTTTTGAATATTCTTTAATTATTTCATCAAGAAGATTATGTAATTTTTTAGCTTTGTCTACAAGTTCTTTAGTTTTTGAATACCTTAAATTAATTGTCGACATTTTATACGAAGTAAAGTAAGATAAGAGCCCTGACTCCGTCTGCGTGTGAAACTCCTTACGGAGTCAAGTTAGATTCAGTCAGATTCAGTCATGACTGAAAGCATCGGAAATCCTATGGAAGTGCTAATATAAAGTCTACTTAATAAGAATCCTTCATGGAATATTCTTTCAACCATTTTTCTCTTTGAATCTTTTTTGTTATATGCTTACTTCCTTTACCCTCAGTCTTTAATCTTATAACTTCATTTTTTATATCTTGAATTATTTGATTTGATTTCATTATTTCTTCATCTGTAAGTACTCCATCTTCCAAGGCCTTCAATTGGAATAAATATAATTTTGAAATTCCTAATTCTATACTTTGACATACTTCTCGATATAAGCTTTTCTTTTTTGAAGTATAAGAAATTGAAACTATCTCGGTCAAGAAGCCATCAGCAACTGAAATACTTCCAAGTACTACAGGAACTACTGTTAAAAGTGGTAAGGTTACAGGAAGAATTATTGTCAGGATTGCAGATGTAAATCCTAAAGATATACCAACTATTTTTAAAGTTGTATCAGCTCTATTCCATCTATTTTTAATTTTTTTATAATGCTTAAGTAAGTCCTTTAAATGTAGGCTTTCAGATTTAAATTCTTTTACTCTCATAACTTCAAGTTCTGAGGGAGCAGAAGGATTCAATGCTGATGGCACAGGGTCAGAGGGCAGGAGGGGCTCACGCACAGGGCTCACAAGACCTGTGGGATAAATCTTTTTCACTTCAGAGTAATTCACTTCAGGGTAATTCACTTCAGATATTCTCTCTTCCATTTTATAGTATTAAATTCTTAATAAAAGTAAAATGATTTAATTAAAAAGCGTTTATTCTTTGGTGTTAATATATAGATGGGAAAAACATCTTTGATAGAGATATCTCTATACAATACTCTCAATGCTTTACCAACCTCATTAGAATCAACCTTATTTTCATAAAATACTAAATCTATATATTCTACAAGTGTGCTTTTAAAAAGAATATTCTTACTTTTAGTTTTATATTTTTTATTAAGAAGTCCATAAGTACGTTTGTGTGGTAAACCATAACCGGTTATTATAACATCTCCCTTTCTAAGTCTACTATTATAACCACATTTCACAAACCATTTCATTGTTTCATTATCATCACTAAATAAATAGAAATAAGGATCGATGATCTTTACAACCATAAAAACACTCCATTCTTTACTGTTTGTTGTTATTGAAGTTGGGTCTATATGTTTATATCCCTCGGGGAGTGATTTAAAACCTTTTTTTCCATAAAACTCTAAATCTGAAATTCTTGTATTGAATTTATTAAAATTATATTTCAAAGCATTATTAGAAAGTATAACCGCATCATAACCATCCGTTAAAGCTTTAATTTTACTCTCAATGCGTGTTTGTAATTTATCAAAACACATCTTTTGATAAATCACTAGAAGCTTTAACCAAAGTTTCATCAACATACTTTTCAAGGAAGCCTTTATTAACTGCATCAGTTGGATCACTTGGAAAAGATAAATCTCTTATCCTATGAGCATTCATACTTAAGTCACCTTTCATTGAATCACCTCTTTCATTAACATATTTATTTTCTGTTAAAGTTATAACGGAGTCTACTATGTCTTCTGTATCCATTCCCATTGTTCCTCCACCTTTATTACATGGAATATAAGAACTCATTTATTTAGGGATTAAAATACAAAGGGGGAGAAAAGGGAGAGACTTAAAAAGGGGGAGAGTGACCTTCCCTTAGACCTGTTTCAAATGTAAATACATTGAAATCTCTTCTCCATTAAAATCAATCAATTCTCCTTCTTGATTAAGAATTTTAAAATTCATATCCATTATGTATTTTCTACACAAGGGTAAATAATTTGGAGGATTCGTTCTTTCAACTATTTTATATCCCATAGGAACTGTGTTTGATGGAAAGGAATATAAAATATTTGTTATCTTGCCATTATTATAAGAACCTGTTATGCAATCACAATGAATATTTATCGTGTTTGTATTTATTATTTTTATAATATTTTCTGATGTTATAATAGATTCAAGTGTAGCTATGTTGTAATCATTTCCTGTAAATCCTAAAATTGTTTTAAAGAAACTATTATTTTCAAACCTAATTCCTATATTCTTTAAAGTCATTATACATTTTGAAGTTGGTAAATCTATTTTAATTTCAATAGCAGCATTTGTTTTTTTAGAAAGTATATTATTTAAATCTTTTATCTCATAGGCTCCAGGTTCTATTTCTATAGTGGTTGCGATTGATTTCTCTACTGGTTTCTCTAAGGGTGTTGATTTTTGAATAGTAAATTTATTATTATCTTTAGTTATATTAAAAATAGTATTGTAAGCACAAAACCAAAGGAGACCTAATTCATAATTTAAATTTTGATCTAATTTAATCGAGTCTTGAAAGTTTATAGTAAAGTCTGATTCTTTTGAATTTACAGATAAAGTTCTTGAATATTTATCTGACATAATGTTTGCCATTTTTTTTAAATTATCCTCCATTTCTTTAGTAGTAAATTCTTAGGATTAAATTACTTATAACGTTAAATTACTTGTAACATTAAATTACTTGTAACATTAAATTACTTGTAACATTAAATTACTTATAACATTAAATTACTTATAACGTTAAATTACTTATAACGTTAAATCCTTATAACGTTAGTTGAACTCCGTATCCTTATAATAGAGATTTTAAATCGTTATGAATTTCTTGGACTATAGATTTAAACTCCTGCGTATGGTCCTGACCCTTTCCCTGGTTTAATCTATACAAAACATATAAACATAGGATGCCACATATTTTAGTATTCCAAGGTTGAACTTGTAAAGAATTAAAGATATAGTCCTCCGAAGACCGTTCCGAGAGATAGTCTTCAACTTCTTTAGTGGGTNAA
>CAUHTR010003106.1:0-22581 GCA_959609185.1 Schmidtea polychroa
ACTTTCTTTCGTCATTGTTTAATTCATCAGATAATTTCTATTACAATTATTTATAAAAGTGAATGCTAATGGCAGTGTTTTTTTATTTATCATGTTTTTATATTAATATCTATTAATATTGTTAATATTATTATTATTATTATTATTATTATTATTATTATTATTATTATTATTATTATTATTATTATTATTATTATTATTATTATTATTATTATTATTATTATTATTATTATTATTATTATTATTATTATTATTATTAATATTATTATTATTATTATTATTATTATTATTATTATTATTATTATTATTATTATTATTATAATTATTATTATTATTATTATTATTATTATTATTATTATTATTATTATTATTATTATTATTATTGTTATTATTATTATTATTATCGTCAACATTAATGACACTATTATGCATTGTTAATTTTATTATAACAATAAATCACTTCATAATATACTTAAGTTAATAAAAATAAAAATATTTATTAGTGAAAATAATTGATTGCCTAATTATACAGTCTATAATGATCCCACTTTTCTATCAATTGGAATCAATTTCATTTATTTACTAGCAAAAGTTAATATTTTATGGAATTTAAATAATTTGATATTTTCGCTAATTGAAAAGACTGCATTTACATATATTATTTCAAATCTTTCTTTTTAAGCTATATTTTTAATCCAAACAAGATTTTTTTAAAAAATAAAATAATTATTTATTCGTTTTATTGAAAAATTAAACAATTAAATTGAATTATTAATCGTTATCTACCATATAAAATTAGCTTAAAAATACAATTAAAAATACCATTAAAAAGATCGAAATTTACTACATGTAAAATTATTTAAAAAGCATTCGAACAAATAAATATGAATCTATTTTAAAAAAAGATTTAACAGTAAAACTTTACTTTGCATGTTTCAATGAGAAGAATTATTATTTTTTCTAAATCTCTATTTTAGTTTTCTTAATTTATGAATCGTTCTGTCTAAAGTTTTTTAGACATTCAATTGTTCGCAACCAACCTGATCCGTACTGTTTACCAACAAAATATGGTAATTCACCGCCAGATTGGCTATCATTATACATACTAATAATATCTGAATCTAATACTACATCGATTTTACGAAAATGTAGTGTCAAATGGATTTTTGAATCTTTTTGAAAGTTTATAAGATTTCCACTATCATCACGAATATTTATTTCTATATTGTTTATACAAGAGCTTGAAATTAGTAAATACATGGGATTATCGATATTTATATTGACAACTTCATCATGTTCATATTTTCCAATCCATACCGATTTCAATAGAGAAGCACTTGAATCGCCAACAATTATAGGCTCAATAATGTTAGTATATATGAAAATTTGTTGATGATGTTAAAGTATTCATGATTTACGTATACCAGTCGAATTTTCTCGATAATATTTCTTCTCTAATCCAAGTTTATTTGTCAAATTTTTATCAAAAGTAACTTCGCAAATGTCATCATTCAAACTGAATGTAAATAACAAATCGTTCACAATGTCCAAATTTTTAAATATGTGTGAACATCAAGTTTATCAAAATATAATTCGTCAGCAAACGTGAATGATTCTTCAACTTCATTATTATACGACACTGATATTTTAATTTCTTCTTTCATTAAACCGTTTGGTTCAAATAGATCAAAGCATAATAAATACTCAGTTTCCATAACAACATTTTTTAACTTATCACAACCGATTCGATTGGCATCTTCAATATATTCAAATATTATTGTAAATGGTTTAAAATCACAACTGATATTTAATCCATCCTTGTAAAACATAGAGCAATGCTGATCTAATATTTGATTCGGAATATGATATGTTTTATCTTAATTACTGATAACACAGAACATTCCTTTTGAAATCAATCTTACATTGACTATAAAATGGGAATGTGTTGTACACAATTGTAAAATCTTGCAGTGCAACTTCCCAGTTACTATCCAAATATATAGTGTTTTGAAGATTGACCATGAATTTGCTAGCTTGATTATCTGGATGAATAAGTGGGCAACTATTGCTGAGTAAAATAGTATAGAAATTCAATTTATTAGATCTTTTGCTGATATCCATGATGTGTTTTGATATAAAGAATTTGAAAAATTTGTGAAAAAATCGATAAAATCAGTTCAATTTCATTTCGCGAAAAACCATAGTGAAAATTCCTACATATTTTTAGCTTAAAAAATTTTTTTAGCCTAGTATTTTTTTCCCCGGGGGAGGACGAGGGGTGTCCTTGAGGTGAAATGTCATGGATGTGACATATCCTACTACTTACAGTTAATATTTCGCAAAACATTTATCGTAAGAAGTTCAACAAATGTTGTGTCAAATATTTATGTCAAACTAAAACAATTAAAATGATTAAATTTCTAGACATCAATTGCAAAAAGTGATTTGGAATGTTTTAAAATCAAAATCACTAGAAATTGGGTTGGTTTCTTTTAATCACAATCTCATTCTTAATTGAGAAAATTTAGAAAAGAAATTCTTTTTTTCTAGAAAGTACAATAGAATATTTACTTTCATCTAAAATGGCTATAATGTTTGTTTTCATTAAATCCATTTAAATGAGAAAATAACTGCTGGTCGTTGAATATCAAATGATAAATATAAATTATTTCGTTGGTTTCCTATTGCACTAATTAATGTGTTTATTGGTTACATTATTGTCATTAATTATTATTATTATTATTATTATTATTATTATTATTATTATTATTATTATTATTATTATTATTATTATTATTATTATTATTATTATTATTATTATTATTATTATTATTATTATTATTAATATTATTATTATTATTATTATTATTATTATTATTATTATTATTATTATTATATTTATTATTATTATTATTATTATTATTATTATTATTATTATTATTATTATTATTATTATTATTATTATTATTATTATTATTATTATTATTATTATTATAACCAACGCAACCTCTTTAATCTTGACAAATTGTCAAAATTTACTTTTTTTTATTTTATTTAAATTATATAAGAAAACTAAAATAGTGCTTATATCGTGACGATAAATATATAAAAAACGATATAAATATAAATTCTACCTAAATATGAATTTTCGCCATTAATATTGATTTAATAAAATTTGTGAATTGATTTAAACCTTTTTAATAATATATATCAAATTTTAATTATGCACAAACGTTCGGAACATCCGTTATCAAAAATTCACTATAAAAAAAAGAAAATAAAGACTTTTACTAAGTTTCATTGTATAAAGATTGTTTTAAAGAATAAATGTTTCAATTAAAATATTTTAAAGTATATATATATATATATATATATATATATATATATATATATATATATATATATATATATATATATATATATATATATATATATATATATATATATGTGTGTGAGAGAGATTATTCTAACTTTTCTTATTAAATTTTATTAAAATTATTACATATATAAAGTAAATATATTTTTAATTAAAATTTATTTTTTATTACATTATTCTCATAAACTATATTCTATATTCTTGTAGAATTTTGAGATAAATATTTAGTGATTAAATTTGCTTCTAAAAATATAAACCCCTGATAATTCTATCCAAAATATTACAAATTTAAAAACAAATCAACAAAACCTACGATTTTTGATCTTTTTCGTATATCAAGCATTAGAGAATAATAAATTTTTAAATAGATTTTTGGGAATGGTTAAAAGCTATAAAAGTTTACATTTTCACTATGTGCAGTTCACTATTGAGTGTTCTATTTTGTTCCATTTTGTATTGCAAAAGTCAACACTCAGATAAGTTTATGTGCTTTTTTAAGATTGTTGATGTTTTCTTATACTATAAGTGATGTTATTAAGTGATACACTTTTTAATTTGTTTACCATGTAATTCAATCTAAAGAAAAGAAGATTCCTCTAACATTTTGAATAATCCCCACTTTCACCAAACTTGACAACCTGTGACCATGTTTCAATAGAAATAAAGTTGCAAAAATTAAATATTAATATTAGAAGCTGCTAACACATCTTCTAAATTATTTTTTAAATCCGGTTCAAAAGTTAACGTCATAATTCCAAGTATTTATTTAATGAAATATTGTATAATTTTCAAACAAATTTTCAGAGTTGAATAAAATATTTTCAAAACCATTTATTAAAGTTTCGATATTTAAAATATATTTATTTAAAAATTATTCACTAATAAAACTTCTTTCAGAAAGCTATTTTAATTTTTCAATTTTTCAATTCAAAAATTTCAACTTAAAAAATTCAATGTAAAAGTTATTTTAAAAGTTATTTTAATAGTGAATTATTTACAATTTAAAATTATCTTATAATTCATTGAAATATTTAATTCTCAGCTGAAAACACCTCACAATAAACATTTATGGATCCTAGCAATACAATTGTGAATGAATTATCAAATATCACTTGTTAAATGTTAGAAAACAGTGTTGGGGATTTTATTATTTTCTAAATTTTCTTTAATTATAATTTCTGTAACTGAACTAGAGTAAAATAAATAAATATTACAATTAATGATAATAAAAATAATAATGAAACTTAAACATAATCTGAAAAAAATAACAAATTTACATAGAAATAAGTGAATAAAAAACGATTTTGCAAAAATGTATAATAGAAATAATGGTTGAATAGATTTATTTTTTATAATTAATTCTTGCGTATTAAATTTTTTAATATCTTTCGAATTTTCTGAGAAACTCATGTTAATAGGATATAAATATATAAATACACCCACAAACATTTTTCAATGGTTCATTAAACTCGGTATACGCCCTGAAAGGCATTGTAAACACATCCAACCTTTCTGATTAATTGCTGTTTCTTTTATTAGTGTTATGGAATCAATTAGATATAAAAAGGCAATTCACGCAATATTGAAATACATTCATTGAATCTTGATATATTATATTTACGGTTCATCAGTTGAAACTTGTTATGGTTTGATGCAATTTGCCATTAGTTTGTATGCAAATGGGTTGTTATAGAATTATAAATTTGGCTGATTTGTCATTTTTTAAACCTCTTAGAATTTTCGTTCCGCAAATTTCTAAACGAAGCAAATGTGGTAACATACGTATTACTTTTCAAGGAAACCTTTCTAATTTCTTACGATTTTTTAATATTTTTAATGATAATTTTCTAATAAATTGAATAGATTATGACTATTAGATAATCGGGAAACTTTTATTTAAAGAACTTGAAAAACAAACTTTGGAAGATCATCACTGGTACGAGCGTTACGCTAACACTACTCCTACTTAGGGCACAGAATTAAATATTTATCTCATCAGTTTCGTCGAACATATTTATTCACTGCAACTAGTCAAAGCTCTTAGTCGAAACATTCCATTTTGAAAGGTATAGAAGTCAAATTTCTTAGCATTTGTATCAGCAAGAATCATATTTATTTCCTAAATGTTAAAAAGGCATTTTCTAACAGCCACTGCTCCTCAGTATAAAAGAGTGGTTTTGGATGGTCTGATTTTTTTTCCGAACAAAGATCATTTTTTAATATATGAATTTTGATTATTCATTCGATATTTTCCTATAATTTATTTTAATTTTTAATAAGGAAAATTAATTTTTCACAAGTGTAAGTGTATCTTTTGTTCTTTTCAATAAACATATTGTTAAAAAATCATGCATTTATTATTTCACTGTTGAAAACTGATTGGTTTCTTAATGTGTATGTTACAGTTAAAGCATAAACTCTGACAATGTATACATGTTCTTTTAAAATACATAAATATCATTCTAGTATGCCATGTTGCAATACTGCTTACTTTAACTAGAGATATTGTGAGTTTTATTATTATTATTATTATTATTATTATTATTATTATTATTATTATTATTATTATTATTATTATTATTATTATTATTATTATTATTATTATTATTATTATTATTATTATTATTATTATTATTATTATTATTATTATTATTATTATTATTACATATTCATTATCTTGTTAATGTATACATTGTCTATGTTTATACTTTAACTGTAACATACACAATTTTCTTTGAAAGAGTGTAAATTGTGTTGCTTGCTCAGGGCCCAAGTTTGGATTGTCCCGCCTATGGGAAGATATTATTAACTAAAATTTATAATATATTAATTTAATTAAAATACAAGAAACTATAATGAAGTTTATATACAATAAAATGCCACCTACATCTAAGAAAAGGTTAAAATTGAGGTTTTGAATCCGGTACATTCAGAGTAAATTCCTAAAAAAATCGAATTGGTATATGAGTGGCAGGAACTGATTTATTTGTTTGACATGTACTTATTATACAAATGAATACTTCATTCAAAGAAAATAAGTCAATTTAGAATGTCCCAATCAAAGTATCGGACAAAAACAAAATGATGAAGATGAAGATGAAATTTAAACATCAAAAAAATATTTTTGTTTGAATTATATATTTTTTCATATTGTAGAAAAAGAATTATCATATGTTATTACTTTAATTTGATTTATCCATTGTTTCATTAAATTTTATACTTACTGATTCTAACATCGTCTCACCTTCATTATATCACTGTCTAAAAAGGATAAATACGCTGGGAAAGATTTCAATGCCCTATAATATAGGGCCTATATTAATCATTAATATTTTATTTCGTCACAATTAACAATTAAATATCTCAATAATTCATTTATTTTTTCATTGAAATCTTATTTACATATATAATCAAAACATTTCCAGTTCTACAAAGTAAGTCTAATAAATTATTTTCATCTTTTGTAAATTACAAATGAACGTAAAAAATGTTATTTTCTTTTCTTCTTTTTTTCTACTCGAATTTCTGTTACTCTAATAATTGTATAACACCTTTTTATTTAATTAGTTTCTAAATCTATTTCCACAGATGCAGAAATCGGATTTAATTGAAATTTCATTTTTACAATGTAATTAGTTTTATTAGCGTATTAATCCATTGACGTGCGTAATTTGTCTGGAAATATTTATTCTTTTTTTTTAAACATTTTTATCTTTCAACCTTATTCAATTTAACTTTTGTATTTAATAAGCTACAATATAGAATTACAGAAAAATTTACATTTAAATAGTGTTAATACGTTATTATTATTATTAAGCTGTTGTTTTATAATTATTCCATAAGTATTATTATTATTATTTTCTATAAATAGTTAAACATACATGGCAACGATTTAATTATAAACGAGCTTAAGGATGATGAGCCTGAATTTGTGTTGGTATTTCCGTACTCAGAATGTATCAAAAATTATAAAGGGAAGATAAGCAAACAGTTAGGTAATAATCTCAAGTTAGGATTGGTTTATCGGTCATGGTGCTTATCTTCCACTTTAAAAAACTCAGCAAAAAGTGTAGATAAATGATTTGAATTACTGGTGACAAATGGCCACTCAAAACGGTTTTTATTGTTAACGTTGAAAGAGACTGTTGATAAATGTATGAATAATGCTAAGGATCGTATTATGAATGAATGTAAATTGACTGATATGTCGAATGATGTAGTGAATATGAATATTGATACTAACAAACAAGATGAGCCAAAATATACGATGGTATTGCCGTATTCTGAAGGATATAAAGATTTCAAAAGAAAGATATGTAAACAGTTGGGTACATTGAATTATAGAATTGTTTCGAAATCGTGCAAAATACGTAGTATGTTTGTTAGTAAATCTCAAACGCCGGTTGGATTGTGTTCGGATCTCGTTTATCAATGCCACATATATAGGAGAGACTTTCCGTCATCTGTGTACTCGAGTTCAACAACACTGTCGACCGAAGGGAGTGTCCAATATTAAAGATCATGATAAAGTCTGTATGAGAGAATTAGGAATGTCTGATTTTAAAATCTTATCAAAATATTTTGCTAATTGTTTTGAGCGTGTAATATGTGAAGCATTATTAATAAGAACTTTTAATCCTAAAATCAATGTACAGAATGCAGTGAATACGTGTGTGTTGAATGTTTTTAATTAAGTTTTTGTATGTTGATGTATATTGAATAATAGTTATGTTAAATAATTAAAAAATAATTAAAACAATATTTTTTTAAAGAATTTTAAGAGTGTAAAATAATTGTTTGTTGAAAATTATTTTTGAAAATAATTATTTAAAATTGTTAATTATAATTTAAAAATTTATAAATTTAATAATTTGTTTATAAATTATCAATATTGTATAGTTATTCATCCCTAGTGAATGTAGCTAACCTGATGATGATAGTGATGCTATCGAAATATATAGTGAAAAAGATGTACGAATGGCAATTTTATATTTGATTGCTAAATTTTTAAAAAATAATTTATTATTTTGTTGAGGTTTTAAAAGTAAATTATTAAATTATGTAGTTCAGATTAAAAGAAAAGCCGAAATTGAATGGTGGTCAAGCAGAGAAGCAATGGCAAAGAAAGATATGATAAAAATAGAACTATAAAAGGGTACAATCAGACATGAAATGGGAAAATGCGCAAACCTGAGGAAGTGGAATAAAGTGAAAAGTTATCGAAATTGAAGCTGGAAAACGGGAGAGGGGTAGATTAGGAAATGGTGAAGAAGACAGTGAGCAAGAAATTGTTAGAAAATTTGTATAAAGGGTCGTAAAACAGACAAATGTAAAAAAAAGTAAAATATTAATTAATTAATTAATTGGCTAATGGGAAACCCGAGCTAATGTAAAACCCGAGCCAATGGAGAACCCGAGCGATGAAGAAAACCCGAGCACGGCAATTTGGAAGGGTAAACAAACGAGGAATTCAGAGGCCAATTATCCAAACAACCGGATAAACAAGGGTAAACAAAAGAAGAGGAATCACGAAGAGGGTCAACTAAAATAGTCAATTAAGGAATGATAACTAAAGAAGTCAAAACCAATTAGGTCAAAAATGGGGCAATAGCCTTAGGTAGGGAAGAAGAAACCAACATTAGGAGTTAAAGGAATAGAATAGAAGAAGAAAAGAATTATAGGAAAAACTAAAGAGTATTTAAATAATGAATCCTGCCTTCATTGTTAAGAACTATTCTGAGCCAGCCTAACACCGTGGCCGAGTCCACCATCAGTTTGATTCTTTTAACGTCCTATTCGATTGCTAAGTTTACACCTTTAAGATCTGCGTCGAGCTCCGCGAAGTTTATATGTGAATGGTCATCACATTTTCTGAGCCAAGTTACATCCTCCACAACGTGTCCAATTTCCACTAATTCGACCTCCAGTAGTAAACTGCTAGCATCGCACCATAATTTACAGTGATCCCTGATATTTAGAGACCAGCCCATTTTGACTGGATCATTCAATTCGATAAGACTCATCACTTTAGTCAATCTCGATTCGCACTCTACTCCGATGAGATCTTCCCAATTTGTACCATCTGCTCTGAGCCACCCCGCGACCGGATAATGCCTAAGAAGTTTCCCTCAGATAAAAAGCAATTTATGCCGAATATCTTTAACTTCAATTGGGTCAACTACATTTCCTCTAGACTATAACAGGCATACATTTATTAAAAAACAACAATGATATAATTATGTATCACAAACAGATATAGGTTTGCCTATATGGGCTGTTCCTATATCTAGGTAATAAATATCAAGTGTGTTATTTTTCGAATGCGGACACAATCTTCCTGATCTTGACTGACTTTTCTTCATGTGTGGAAGCCTCGGTGATTCTTATAGGTCTTCCTTGACCATTTTATGTTTAGTTCGATCTTTTTTGTTCTTGCTTATTTGTATTCTAATTTCGTAAGAATGTCAAATTTTCCTTTCAACCGTTTTCCCAGTGAGCAGATTGCGAAGGTTTCTACAGTGATATAGATTCCATTCTCTTCCTGTATGTCTTGTGCTAATCTTCGGTACTTCTTCTCCCACCTGTCTCCATTTTTAGACTCTTCACGAATTCATTGAGTTCTCTGAAGTCAAGAACGGGTTAAACTTTTCCCTTATTTTCTTGTATTGCTTCATATTCTTGTCACACTTCAGGCTTGTTTGCATATTCGGTGACGTTGTTCCACAATATAAGGGGTTTGTCTTTCCATTTCCAGGATACCGTCCACTTGTCTCCGTCAAAGCTCGCTGCAAAATCCTAGTCATCGATTGTCACTTGTTCTTAAACTTATCCCGTTATAAATATTCAGATAGATTCACCAAACTGTACGTCATAATTGTTAATTGTTAATTTCTGGATATCCATTATGCCGTGACAGCTTGTGCCAAAATTCAAGACGAAGTTACAATTTTTATATTATTAACAAGATGTCTGAATAAATTTTTGTATTCTGTTTCTTTTCAATAATTACAATATACAAACTAATTATATTTCTTAATTAAATTGAATATGATTTAATTTAATTATCAAATTTTAAAATATAATAATCGTCGATTTCAAATATGTATTAAATGTATTATATTGAATATTAAATCAAATCTATTTGAAGCATGAATAAAATTGATTATTGATGTCATTTTATAAAAAAATTGTTGAAATGTTTTAACTAATAAATTTTGTATTTTTAATAAATTTTTTCATCTATTTGATTTTTATTTTTTTACGGTGACGATTTACAGTGAATAATATGATATTATTTACTCTAAAGTCAATTGCATTAAATATATAAATTTACAGATTTCCTTTTGAAGTATTCTTATAGTTTTAAAAAATAAAATAATTATTGTAATTTTATAATTAATTAATAATCTTCAATGCATTCAAAGACCTATTGCTCGTATATTTAAATCATAGGAGAATTTTATTAATTAACGTTTTCTGATTTCTAGAAACAAATACTGTAAATTTCTAGTAGTTTTTCAATAATATCAATTGTTTGCGTTTAGGGACGACATAATAAATCATGAAAGCAATATATAATTATCAAATTTCCTCCATCAAATGAAAATCGTACATCCTATTATTGTTTGTTTTTTGTATTAATACAAGTAATCTTAATTTAAAGCCTCGGGGATCTTTATTTATTCTGAATCTTTATTTATTGTTTTAACTAAATGTGTAGTTCTATTTCATTTTGTTACTGTAACCCGGGTCATGTATAAAAATATTTCTTTATTATAACATAATGAAACATTTAAAAAGATAAGAATAAAATTGAATTGTATTAAAACAACATTGAAGAAGTTTGTTTTTTTGCTTTCAGATTTATTTCTTTATCAAATATTTATAAAGAAAATTGGTATTAAACTTCATTGTTTACGTGTTATCAAAATGTATATCAAATGTAACTTTTTATTGTGGATTTATATAAGTTTATATTTATATATAAATTTATAGTAAGTTGTCTCCGTAAATTAGTAATTTATTCAAACTCAGATATAAGTCAATATTTTTCACAAATATTACCGATAAAGAATAAATTACAGACATATTATAAAGTTATTTAGATTATAGAAGTTATTTTATTATACAATGATTTTATAAAGTATTCATCTAAGTAAATATTGTTTTATTTATCTACTTACTGAACAGTACTGAACAGGAAATGGTTACAAATTTTATTAAATAGAAACAAAAAATGGCAAAATATTAAAGAATAAAAAATAAAATCTTAATTTGTTGTTTAACTAAATAGCGAAATCTTTTATAAAAATATAAATCAAATATTTTAACTAAATAATCAATTTCCGAAGTATTTATTCATAAAATGAAATGTTTCTACCTAAAATAAGTCGTGATTACTGAACTGCAATATTTAACAAGTTGTGCTCTATCTTCATCTCTAATTGAATATTTATTTTATAATTGCAAAAGCACAAAAATTTTTAAAAATATTTAAATTTATTTTGACTTTAATTTCTAAAAATTTCATTTATTTTACATTTATATATTTTTTGAAACATAAAAAGTAACATAGAAGAAATAATCAATTAAGAGGAAGACTTGTTAAATTTAGTATTGGAATGATTAAATCATTGATATGATCAACAACAATAATAATATAAAATGATGATTTCTTGGTAGCAGCATTTATTATTTAAAACAATAAAATGCTGCAAATAATGTATTTAATGAAAAAAATTTCGACTTTAAGATTGACAAGAACTATCTTATAGTCGAAAATTTTTTCATTAAATACATTATTTGCATCAAAATGCTTAAATTATCATTTTATTGTTTTAAACAACAATAATAATAATAATAATAATAATAATAATAATAATAATAATAATAATAATAATAATAATAATAATAATAATAATAATAATAATAATAATAATAATAATAATAATAATAATAATAATAATAATAATAATAATAATAATAATAATAATAATAATAATAATAATAATAATAATAATAATAATAATAATAATAATAATAATAATAATAATAATAATAATAATAATAATAAATTATATAAATAAATAGGGCGTCTAAAATTGCAAATTTCTAATAAATTACTCACTTGACATGACTAAATCGTTCCCAATAGAATATGAAAGAAATTATATTTGAATATTTATTTATATAATTTTGTTTTCGAAAACAAATCAGAAATTTGAATGTTATCTTGTTTAAATGTAATTATTTCTTGTTTTATTTCACAAAGCCATATCGGTGTTTAATGTGTACAAATCGAATTTTTCTTCTCTACTTTGAAAATAAAGCATTCAAAATTAAACCGAATTCTGTCTACAAATTGTTT
This sequence comes from Schmidtea polychroa, assembly GCA_959609185.1. Lineage (NCBI taxonomy): Eukaryota > Metazoa > Platyhelminthes > Tricladida > Dugesiidae > Schmidtea > Schmidtea polychroa. The sequence goes on from CAUHTR010003106.1 coordinate 12,744, forward strand.
AGATATTACTTTTGTATGTTTGGGAAATATTTGGGAAATATTTAGGAAATAAAACTTGTCGATAAGTGTGTAAATCTAACAGTTATCCGTACCGAATATTGAGAAAATTGCATGTTGCATTCAATATTTAATAATAAATGTTATTTGTTTATTTATTTTTATTTGTTTATTTGGTATTTATTTAAATTTATTTCTATTAAATAATTTGTATATATCAGACATTTGATGATATTGCCGAAAGAAGTGCTGCCTTTATTATAAAAAACATAAATTACTCAAGATTTTAATTAAAATACTGAACGTTTAATATTGTCTGATTTTACTTTATTAAAATTTTCTTTTAATAAATGAAAAGGGAATAAACCTTATAACATATTTTCATGTCATATAATTTAATATTTTGCTCTTCATTGGGAAAATAATGTTTATTATGAATTCTAAAATCAAATCTAAGACTTTATGTAAATATTTTCATTATAATGTCTTAAACATTATGTAACATTATTTATGTTACATTAAAATGAAATATTTACAAGATATGAAGCATTATTTTAATGTATTAAAATATAAATATTGTAATTATTAATTAAATTATTTTTAGTATATGACCTTAAAGGCCTTTACATCTTTAATGTATTAAATGACGATAGGAAAATATTTAAAAAGGCATAAATTTTGTGTAAATAATTACAAATTAAATAACAATTTGTTTGTTTAGTTTGAAATTTTAACAAAATAACTTATTTTAAATAAAAATAATATCAAAAAGTATTTCATGTATTGTTAAAACAATTAGATTAGTAAATTTTGTGTAGGAACTTTTAACTAAGTAAAGTAATTAGTAATGGCTTTAAGAATTCAAAAATATTCTTTGTAGATAATTTCTACCGCACTTTGGAGATTAAAAAGAATTTGAGAAGAAAGAATTTTGAGAAATATTTTTATATTATTCGAAACAATAAAAAATTTAAATTATATAACATTTTTTAAATTTCAGTTCAAATGTTTGCAATTTTATTTGCTTATGGGATTTATTTTTAATTTGTGAATTTTAATTCAAACTAAATATAAATTTTTTTATAAAGAATTGTTTTATTGGACATGTATAAATTACATTAAATATTATATTAAATATTAAAGTGAAAAAAAAAGAATTTGATTAATTGCTAAAATTAAATTTAAAGTAATTTTATAGTAAATTGAATTTCTATAGTTGTTTATTTGTTAAATTGTATATTTGTTTTAATGCTAATTTAGTTTAGAAAATAATTTAGCACTCTAAATTATTAAAAATTGAATGAGTAAATAATAAATCATCATTCAGCAATTTAACAATGAAATAAATTTTAGTATTTTCATTTTTATGATTCCAAATTCTTGACATATTCCACACGAGCAGAAATTTTTAAATTATGTATATATTTAATTTTAAATATTTTACCTCTCATATGAAATATATCCAAGAATAAACGTAAAATCTTTTATTATTTTTTAATGTCGTGAGGTTAGAAATCTTTACTATACATGTTATAATTTTAAGAATTACGTAAAGTCATTCTTTCGATGGTCTGGAAATATATTTAATTTCAGATTGCTATTTATTTTGAAGATAAAAATTGGCACCCAGTCAAAATTGCTCTTTGCAACCAATGCCGACAAAATAACCTGTAGAAAACGACTAATATTGATTCTTTAAAAATTATTGTAAAATTAGTTTTTAATTTATTACATTTAATAATGACTAACTGAAACTAATTAGAGGTTGAATTAAACTTAAATAATTTTGACATATAGGAATGTATTCAACTGTGTTCAACCATGAGCAAGTGAATTTTGTGCAAGAACCAGCGCCATATTTATCACTGGACCTAGGGGCGACATGACATGTTGTAAATTGTACTAGTAAATTGTACTGTTACTAAAAGTTTAAACTAGACTAACTAAGTAACTAATATTTTATTTACTTTCATTTTTTAATAGAAACAAACGAGTGATTATGTTATTATTTGTAGATGTCAATATGCAATTTATTTTGGAGAGAGGGTGGCATATCCCTAACATAAAGCCGGGTTTATTGATAAGTAGTTCCAATATATAAAAAGATTAAACAATTTATTAAATTATTTCGAGTAATTGCATTCACTTATTTATAATACAGTAACAAAAACATGCCATTATTTTATCAGTAACATTCATTGTAAGTATTGGGATTAAATAAAAATATTTATCATCATATACACCTTATCCAAAGGTAAATATGATATTAAAATCTGGGATAAGTTATGAAAAAATGAAAATTTGAGACTTTTACTTTATCAATTTTTTTTAATATCATATATTTTAATGGGTTTTTTTCAATTGAAATCAAACTCAAGTCTGTTAATGTCATTTATTCAAATAAGAGAAAATGAAACCTAAATTTAATTATGTAATTACTTTTGTTAGACTTTATATATATTTTTAATATTTTTTTAACTTAGCGCATATTTTTAATAATTTTAAATTATAGTATAAATTGAAATTAAAAATAATTCAATGTTAAAGCTAAGTTTTCAAGTGGCACAATTTTATGAATTACTACTATTTTGAATTAAAATATTATTATTATTATTATTATTATTATTATTATTATTATTATTATTATTATTATTATTATTATTATTATTATTATTATTATTATTATTATTATTATTATTATTATTATTATTATTATTATTATTATTATTATTATTATTATTATTATTATTAATCATCTTTTATTGAAAATCAAGAATGTCTTTTTGAATTCTAATAAATATATTTTAAAGATTTCCCAATAATGAATATACTTTCGTTCTAAATAATTATTATCCAGTCTTCTAAATGAAAGGCTGGATAATTTGAATTGCTCAAAATGTGAATTAATAGCGGAAGATATCAGAATTTATAAAAAATATGTGAAAACTAAGCTTATTTTTAAAAGAAAATTGAAAAATAATTAGTCATGTTATTCATAACGAAATTATTTATTTTTCCTTTGTGACGTTGTTAAAACAAAAATAACAAATAAAAATTACATTAACCAGTCAATGATTGTAATAGTTAATGTTATTCTAATGTTTTACATCACGATTTCAATAAGATCTTCATTAGGACAATGGTTATCAGATTCGAAGTGTGAAGACGACAATTATATTGTAAACTTTCAAAATAATGTTAAAAGAGAAATACCCGTATTAGTTAAAGTAACGTTTGCATTCATATGTTAAGTTTTGGTTAGAATCTGATATATGGTTTACCCTTTGAGTTGAAAATACCACCAGTGAGCAGATTAAAAAACAACAATATTTCACATTTAATTTACAGTCGGGATATTTATTATCCCAATGATGAGATATGGTAAAGTAATTTATCCCAAACCTATTGGTTCTATATCAACAATTAAAATAATATCTGGTTAGTAAAATAACTCTATTTGTGAAAAGTATAGTCAAGGACTCAAAAAGTTATCTTTTTATCGATGAATGCTTGGAAAAGGTTAAAAATTTTAGATTGTGTTAAAACATGTCGCATTTGTATATATCACGATTAAAAAATCTACTTTTAATGCATGGTAGAGAGATATATGGCCAAGAGTTGTTCATAGTGATTTTCCTAATGTATCATTAGAACATTAATATTCTAAAATAGTATAAATGTTGCTTTTAGTGAGATGAGAAGGTTTTGAACTTGCAGAAGATCAGAAATTTGACGAGGATGATTTTGTTAACAAGAGTATTTATTCAAATGAGGAGAATGGATTGGTATTTACATCAAAAATCATTTACAGAGGCTTTGAATTATGACTCAATATGACCCAAACCTAGAACAAGGTATCCGGTTTCAGTGGATATTATCAAATGCTTAGCTCAGCATGAGGATGCATACAAATATCTCAGTAAAATCAGTCGTTAATTACGGATTTTATGCGCAAGTCTCTTAGAGCAAAGGTTTTCCCAAAGCTATCGGTCATCAAACCACACAAACGATTTCCAGTGATGAAAGTAAAATTCAACCAATCAAGAAGAAAAGAGTTATTTTTTGCGATACCGATGACAATGATTGAATCTTTGAAATGATTTTGTTTTTTAATTTTATACATGAATTATTAGCATTATATTTTTATTTTACAGTTTGTGATAAATTAAACTATTTTTGAAAGTTTTTATTTAATATTACTAATTTTTTGTTTATATTTTGAAATGCTACAACAATACGAAGCGGTATTATAAACACTGAAAACCAATCTAAACAATTTGAAACAATTGGAAATTTTAATCGCAATTAGTCCAAAATACGGAAATTTGTTACATCCGAACGATTTAGTAGATTTTCTAATAAAATTTTGTAAAGCAAACAACAATGTTAATTTTTGTTGATTTTTATTGCATCACTATAGCAACCATTTTTATATATAACTATAACTTTTACAAATCGCTAAAGATTTGATAGTCAAACCTTTTACACTACTAAGTAGCCACAGAAGATTTGTCCGATTTCTTGCTCTTAATTCTATCGAGTAAGATTCGGGAAATTTATTTTTAAAATAAATTCTGTTTTAGAAATTGCAAATAGGAAATCTCAATGATCTATTTTGTTTTGTAAATTTCCCTTCATGTGGACATATAAAAACAATCAATTGTTTTTACTAACCGCAATAAAGAATTTCTTCTACCAAATTAATTATTCATTAAATTGAAATATTTTTCTTTTTAAATGAGAAAATTACGACTGTAAATAGAAATTATAGGCAAAGTATAATTAAAAAATAAATCATCCCGAAGATGATTTATTTTTTGTAAATGATTATTAAATCTCTTTATAATTGCGACTGTCAGCTTTCAAATCAAAAACTAAATTTAGAATACGGTGGTAAATAAATATTAAATCTAATAAAAATATATAGAAATAAATTTAAAATTATATCACTGAAATATAACAATAAATATAATAATAAATATAAATATCAAACATAAATATAAAATATAACCATAATATTAATAATATTGATAATAAGAATATAATTCAAATATATAGATATGTTAACTATTTAATTGTTTTTTAATTTGATTTTTAGTTGAAAATAATTCGACTTTTATGTTGAATAATGAAAATGTAGCAAAATTGAAAAGCAAAATATTTTAATTGATGTATAAATTTATTTAGATTTTAAATATTGGAAAATCAAATATTTTTGAGTTTAATTTTTAAAAGTATTTTAATTTGTTTAAATTGTTTTACTTTTTAAAACATATCAAGTAAACAACACGAAAAGAAATACAAGGATGCAATCAAAGAAGAAGAGAGAAAGATAGGTTAAAATTGGAGTGAAATGTTTTATGTCGAAATACTTTCAATTAATAAGTAAAGAAGGAAATGACCTATTTATCTATTTGAATTATATTTTTAATAATAATAATAATAATAATAATAATAATAATAATAATAATAATAATAATAATAATAATAATAATAATAATAATAATAATAATAATAATAATAATAATAATAATAATAATAATAATAATAATAATAATAATAATAATAATAATAATAATAATAATAATAATAATAATAATATTAAAGAAATATTGAATTCCAGAATGTAGTAATTATCTATGTGAGAATATTTTATACATGGGAATATTATACATAATCTAATGATTCCTTTGCAATAAATAAAACTGAACTAATTGCTTCGTTTCTTGTCTCGTTGCATCTTTTAATGGGAATTCACTAAAAAGGATAAATGTGGAAAGAATTAGTTGAATTTTTAGTTATTGGGAATGGATTTTATAAAATAGATATAAAAGGTATTCGAATAAATATCCCGCCCTCTATTATTGTTATATAAAAAACTACCGAAATTTTCAAAGTTCAAGTGTAAAATTCTCATGTTAAATATAGGTTTTTGTACTTTGGTTGAACATTGAAATGTTTTTATATAACTTCCAATAATTAAATAATTGAAATATTGTAGAAATTTATAATTTCGTAAAATATGTCATGATTTCTTAACTAATTACATTCGACATATATTCTGAACACTGTAAGTAACATCCATGATACGAGCAATGAAGTCACCCAGTCGCCTATAACGGCCACCTGAAAAAAGGTAGGTCACAGAAATCGTTAAAGATAATGATATTATTCTTATTGCCATTCCCAGGGCATTGAATGTTTTGATGTAGATGATATTCAGACTTTGTTAAAATAACACGGTAAATCCTCAACTAATGAAAATCTGAAGGAAATGGACTGTCATACTATGTTTCAAGAACCTGTTTCGGTGTGAAATCATTGAAAAGTCCCTATGTATTCACAATTAATGGATGGAGTTGTTACTATAAAACGATGAAGTTTACAAACGAGTGTAGAATACTGTATGACTATATTTTAACAGATAATTTATTGGGAAATTTTGCATAATAAACATAGAGAGGCCAAACGAGATTCTTTTTAGCAACGCGGAACAAAATGAGTGATATTCTTTTGTTATTAATAATGTTTATTTTATAAACAAAAATAATTTTATTATTTTGATTTTACACAATTAAATAAGCGCCAAATTTCTAATTTTTCAATGTTCATAGATAAAAATGAAATAATTATAATATTTTAATTTTTAAAAAATATTAAACTTTGCATTCTTTAATTACTATTATATTCTTTATAAAATAGTTATTTTGTTTAAATTCTAGAAACAATTTTTTAAAAATAACTTTCAATTTACTTTCAAATCAGGTCCTTTTCAAATAATTTTATTTTTATATATATGAATTACGATTATTTCCGTTATTAAATCACATTTTAGGCACTCAAAATTGTCTAGTCTTTAATTTAGTAGACTTGCTGATAATTATTATGAAGGAAAATGTATTCATTAATGAAAAATATTTAAAATTCAAAATATTAAAATTTATTAAAATTTGAAAATATGTTACTTTTACTTTCAAGAAATTCTATATGCAAAAATATGTTTTTTGGTTTTAAAATAGGTAAATAATGTTTTTTAGGTGTTTTTAATCATATTAAGATTAAAATTAATTAAAATTTCTTTTAAACATTTCATTCTCACATAGCTAAATTTTCATATATTTATTCAGTCATTCCTACTCTTTGGTAATTATTTTGTAAAAATCATATAAAGTTATCAATTACAATTAAAAGTATCCTTGTAATTATGAATTTTATTAAAAAGAGAGTTTGAAGACTATAAATCAGTAATATATCGATGTTTGTTGATACTCACGAATTTTCGGTACTGCCTTTTTCAAGTGAATTTCAGGAAAAAGGCAGTGCCGAAAATTACTGATTTATAGTCTGTAAACTCTCTTTTTAATAAATTCAATGGAAAAAATAATCAGTGGTAAAATTGCAAGAAAATAAAGTACTTATAATATGAATTTTAATGAAAAAAGTTTGATTTTTTGGCAGAATGAAAATAAATGATATATTATAAAAATAAAGAAAAACAGTTAAATCTAATTTAAATAGTTTATTATTTATATTTAAAAAAATATTTTAATGTATCAAAATTGTAAAAACAATTTAAATAAATTAGTGAGCCTATTCTGCTGTGTTTATTAAAATAAAACGTTTTGATCTAAAATAAGATCCATTACAAAACCATTTTCCCATGGATCTTTCTAAATTTATTTAAAAGTTGACTGGTTGATGAGAGAAAAATAATTTCAATGAACTATTATTCAGAAAAAATTAGAGTATATTGGAAAATGGATATTAAAATCTGTAAATTAACTTCATCACCTTTGATCTGTTATTTACAATTTCAGTTACCTTTATTTTTATAGACAAGTAATCGATACTGTGCTTTTCATTTAACATAATTTCGGTGCTTTCATTTTTATTTATTTACAATAATTAAACAAAAAAATATTACTTTATATTTTAAATTTATTTTATTGGATGATAATTTAAAGTAAAAGAAAAAAGAAAAAACAACGGTTGTTGTCTTATGCAACCTGGTTATTGATGAAATTTTTGTACCTTTTGATAAAAAAGGTTTCGGAAATAAAATGTGTCAAATTAAAAACATTGATATATAGTCAAAAATTAAATGAATATATTTAAAATTGTAAATTATTAATTGTTTACAAAGATTTGAAATCCTTTTTGATGTAATTTAATCCGTTTTGGCAACCAGGATTTTTTTGACTAAGCTTGAACTATAATTCCGATTTTCATTGATTAAATTTGCGAACTTTTTTGTTTTAATTAACCAATTCAAAATTGATATAATTTTAGCTCTGTACGATAAATATCAGGAACAATAACAAAATGAAATTTAAAATTATTTCGTTACTTGAAAATAAATAATCTACGTTTTATTTTGGATCGGTCGGTTGAAGAATCATATAAATTAAATTTTTTCAATAATAATGAAATCAAACAATTGAGGAAATGTGGATTCCAGTGTTCAATTGAAAGAGGAGAAGGGTAAAAAATATTTTGATTCCGGTTGGAATATGACTGACGATGTGTGTGATTTTTTACTGTTTATTTATTCATACATTTAATCTTCGGCACTTGATAAAGTTATGCTGGAAATTTATGGTTATCAAATAATTATTTAACAAAAAGTTTATTTAATTTATTATTTTGTTTATATATTTCTTTTAATTCAATTATGATAAATCAATAGGTCAATAATAATTTGATGAAGCCTATGTCAAAAGTGTATAATCTGTATATAAAAGAGTGAAACTTTAAATATTTTGAGCATCCACATATAAACATCCCTGAGCTCGATACAGATCTTAAAGGCGTAAACTTAGCAATTGAATGAAGCATTAAAAGAATCAAACTGATGGTTGACTCGGCCACGGTGGTAGGAGTGGCTGAGAACAGTTCTTAACAATGAAGGCAAGATTCGCGTTCATGAGATTTCAGAGACTCTAATCAGACGTCACTTGGGAATAATAAAAGAGATTATCGAAAATGACAGAATTTTCATTTATATATATTTCCATTTATTTATTTGTATAAATAATGAAAAATAATTTACACAATAATGAAACATAGCAAAAATTATAGGATAAACATAAGAACAATAAAATGCCAATTAAAAAAGCATAAAATCTTTTATTTATTTAAATTAATTTAGCTACAATTTCAATTTTCAGTTGATTGCACAGTAATAAGAACCGACAGAAAAGGATTTTGATCGAGTTTCTGATTTATTTTTACCAATGTTGATTTTGTTTATTTTTTCAAATCAAATTATTTAATCAAATTATTTACTCAAGCTTTACAGAGTTAACTGAAAAAAAATATTTTAAGCCATTTTTTCATTTTATTTTAAAAGTTGATTTTTTCATTTTTGAAAAAATTGTTTTCATAATTTTTATACTGACAAATTTATACAGTTAAAAGATTTTAATAATAATATTTATTAATAATTATTTTACAATTATAATTACATTTGAAGCAATCACGAATTTTGATAATTATTTCAGTAAAACAATGCACTTTATTAAACTTTAAATAAATGTAGAATATTTAATTAATTTATTATTTATTACATTACACAGGCAGCACTAAGTGGAAAACTATTTTTTTATTTTTTTGAAATAAATAAAAATAATAAAGGTTAGTATAATAAAAGCAAAATTTTTAACATAAAATATATTTTACGTGATTCGACGTCAAATATTCTATTATCTTTGAAGAAACTTGAGTATATCGCGAGATTTTATGTAGAAATGTGAATAGAAATAAGACATTTACAATATTTTTGAGACGTCTTAATTCATTCTTAATTGCGTTGTTTATTGTAAATTATAACCCTCTGCTTTTT
>CAUHTR010003107.1:0-18426 GCA_959609185.1 Schmidtea polychroa
GTGCTGGAGTAGGTAGATAGTAGCCTACGGCAACAATTACCCCCCCCCCCCCAGGGGGGGGGGGGGGGTAAAATTGTTGCAACTTTTTATTACGCAATTGTTGCCAACTCATTTTTTTGCTTTCAGGGATTTTTGGTCCAAAATTTTTTTTATCACACTATAGTGAGGGGGTCTCCTTGGTCCTGGGATTTTCAATACAAATAAAATTTTTTCAATAGAAAAAGGCGGTCTTCAATAAAAAAGCATGGAATTTTCACACTATAGTGTGGGGTCTCGATGGTCCTGGGATTTTCAATACAAATAAAATTTTTTCTATACAAAAATCCGAACTACCAGTAAAAAAGCATGGTAATTTAAGGTCTCAGGATATTTTCAATAGAAAAAGGCGGTCTTCAATAAAAAAGCATGGATTTTTCACACTATAGTGAGGTGGGTCTCCTTGGTCCTGAGAAAAAGGTGGTCTACACTAAAAAACGTGGTAAATTTTTTCAATTAAAGTAAATAATGGTCCTAAAAAATTAAATTACAGTAAATTATGGTCCTAAAAAATTAAATTACAGTAAATTATGGTCCTAAAAATTAAATTACAGTAAATTATGGTTCTAAAAAATTAAATTACAGTAAATTATGGTTCTAAAAATTAAATTACAGTAAATTATGGTCCTAAAAAATTAAATTACAGTAAATTATGGTCCTAAAAATTAAATTACAGTAAATTATGGTTCTAAAAAATTAAATTACAGTAAATTATGGTTCTAAAAATTAAATTACAGTAAATTATGGTCCTAAAAATTAAATTACAGTAAATTATGGTTCTAAAAAATTAAATTACAGTAAATTATGGTCCTAAAAAATTAAATTACAGTAAATTATGGTCCTAAAAATTAAATTACAGTAAATTATGGTTCTAAAAAATTAAATTACAGTAAATTATGGTCCTAAAAATTAAATTACAGTAAATTATGGTTCTAAAAAATTAAATTACAGTAAATAATGGTTCTAAAAATTAAATTACAGTAAATTATGGTTCAAATTTTTAAATTTAAGTAAATAATGGTCCAAATTTTTAAATTAAAGTAAATTATGGTCCTAAAAATTAAATTACAGTAAATTATGGTTCTAAAAAATTAAATTACAGTAAATAATGGTTCTAAAAATTAAATTACAGTAAATAATGGTTCAAAAAATTAAATAAAAGTAAATAATGGTTCAAAAAATTAAATAAAAGTAAATTAAGGGTAAAAAATTTAAAATAAGTTAATTAAGGTCCAAATTTTTCAATTAAACTAAATAATGGTTCAAATTTTAAAATTACAGTAAATTATGGGTCTAAAAATTAAATTAAAGTTAAGTAATCAATGGTCAAAAATTTTAAATTAAAGTTAAATAAGTAAATTAAAGTAATAATTTTTAAATAAGTAAATTAAAGTAAGATTTTAAAATTTATTAACAAAAAGTTGAAATAATAGAAGGTGTTTGAGAATTGAAATTTTTTAATGAAAATTTTTATGAAATAATTTTTTAAGTAATTTTTAATAGAAATTTTTATGGAATAATTTTTTTTAAGTTAATTTTTAATGAAAATTTTAATGGAATAATTTTTTTAAGTAATTTTTAATGGAAATTTTTATGGAATATTTTTCAATGATAATTTTAGATGGAAAATTTCAATGAAATATTTTTCAAAGTCAAATGAAAATTTTAATGGAATAATAAAAATAGTAATAATATATCAACCAAATACATAAAAAATGAACTAGACACATAAAACACAAACAATTAACAAATGTAAAGATATAAAATTTATTCAATAAAATTAGTCCTCATCGGACAAAATAACGTCATCGATATCGAAAATTTTAAATTAAAGTTAAATAAGTAAATTAAAGTAATAATTTTTAAATAAGTAAATTAAAGTAAGATTTTAAAATTTATTAACAAAAAGTTGAAATAATAGAAGGTGTTTGAGAATTGAAATTTTTTAATGAAAATTTTTATGAAATAATTTTTTAAGTAATTTTTAATAGAAATTTTTATGGAATAATTTTTTTTAAGTTAATTTTTAATGAAAATTTTAATGGAATAATTTTTTTAAGTAATTTTTAATGGAAATTTTTATGGAATATTTTTCAATGATAATTTTAGATGGAAAATTTCAATGAAATATTTTTCAAAGTCAAATGAAAATTTTAATGGAATAATAAAAATAGTAATAATATATCAACCAAATACATAAAAAATGAACTAGACACATAAAACACAAACAATTAACAAATGTAAAGATATAAAATTTATTCATCCAATATTTGCTTGTAATAAGCTCTTCTTAATTCTGCTAGTAAAATATGAACAACTTCTTTCATCTTATATTCTTGGCAGCATCTACATCTAAACGGACATGGTAATTTCATCGGATCCATACATACTTCACAATCGTCTATGCATTTAAATCTCGATTCTTGGACAGATTCGAAATGTCTTCGTATAAGTTCTTCTATATTGATCCCTGTTAATTGTTTGATTCTATAAGCTAATAGTTCCGGAGCACAATACGAAAGTCTGTTCTTTATATTCGGGAACAATTCTTCCATCTTTGTTAATATAGTCTGGAATATGTAAGCTTGCTTATCGTCATCCATTTTTGAATTTTTGTTATTGTAGATATTCAGTTAATTTAAACACAATTAATTAAATTAATTTAATTAACTTAATAAATATTCCAATATTTCTTCATTTGTTGTGATATTTATAGTTAATGATTTAATGAATTTCTGAATTTCTTGAATTTGATTAAAATAATCAAATGTTTTAATCCCTAATATAACAACTTTCCCACTTGAAAAAACATTTACACATAGTGGGTTATACTTGAGAATACGTAAAGCTGGAAATATTTCAGGCTCGTAGTAACTATCGGTTTTCCTTGACAATGCATTTAAATCAACGCATGTACCCATATCTAACGTTAATGTAATTGATTGGATTTGTAAATCTTGAATTTGATATTTGAGATCGCCTTCCTGTAATGGTTTCTTACATCCCATTATCCTACATTTCCCGCTCTTGAAGAATAAAATTGGATATTTTCCACTTCTGTCCACGACATGTTGAGGTTTTCCTGATGGGAACTTCATTCCATTTACTACACATCTTCCTCTATAATTAATGTTGCTGATCATTGTAATTATTGTAATTATAAACAAATTAAATAAAATAATTTAATTAAAAAATGGAATTAAGAAATGACGCAGTATATCAAATAGTAGGACCTAGTGGAAGCGGGAAAAACTTTATTTGTATGTAATTTATTACAATCAAACATGTTTAAATCTAAATTTAATAAAATATATTGGCATCGAGGTGCAGATGAAGAACATGGATTAACTCAAAACAGTTTCTGTAAATTAAAAATGACAATAATTAAAGGATTTGATAAAAATTGGTCATCTAGATTACGCCAAGGTGATGTTATTATTATCGATGATCTGTACCAGGAAGCAAATAAAGAAAAGGATTTTAATAATTTATTTACAAAAATCAGTAGACATTGCGGAGTTACAGTTATTTTCATTACACAAAATCTTTTTCATCAAGGTGGAAGTCATAGAACACGTAATTTAAATGTCCAATATTTAATTATTTTCAAAAATCCTAGAGATCAAACAATAATAGATTTTCTTGCAAGACAAGCTTATCCAAATAATAGAAAATTTTTGATTGATTCATTCCAAGATGCGACAAAAATTCCTCATGGATATTTATTTTTTGATTTTACACAACAATGTCCAGATGATATGCGTATTAGAACTGATATTTTTAATATAAACGGTGTTACGATTTATAAACAAAACTAAAAACTAAATAAAATTAATCATGTCATTTAAAAAAGTAGTTGTTAAAAATCTTCCAAGTGTTTCGAAGAAAATTACCAAGAAAACAAAACGTACAAAGAAAACAAAAAGCGGATCAAAAAGTACAAAAAGTACAAAAACTAAGAAACAAATCAAGAAGTGGATCAAATTATAAACAATCCGTCGTGTAAATTAATAATAATAATGAAATTTGAACGGAGTTTACCATATTTTAATGCTTTAATAAAGGCACCAAATTCGAAACGAATATCAATTTTACAATCTTTTCCATCATTTGTTATTGATGATTTACTTGAAGTTATTATAAATGTTGTCCGCGGTAATGTAAATATAACTAAAGCTAAAAGATTAGTATTGCAAAGACATAAAAGATCACTTTTATCTCTAGTTGATACAAAAAATCGTCGTCTAATGAGAAAGATAATATATAAACAAAAAGGAGGGTTCTTGGGTGCACTAATTCCTATAGTCTTATCTGCAATTAGTGCAATCTCATCATTAAGTTCTTAATGGGTATCAAGAGTTCATTACCAAATAAAAATATTGTAGATTTTAATATTTTGACAACTTGTTGTAATAATGAAGGAAACGTATCACAAAACCAACACAAAAGTGGAAAAAGTGAAAACAAAAGTGAAAAAAGTGAAAACAATAGAGAAAAAGTTAAAAACAATATGGACAAACCCAAAAGATCCAGATGGTTTTGGTGGCGTAGAAAAATTAACAAAACGAGTGAATAATTCAAAGAAAGAAACTCAGAAATGGTTATCTAATCAATTAGCATATAGTTTAAATAAACCAATGTTGAAACGATTTCCAACAAGACCATACAAAACAATTGGAAACAATGATGTATGGCAAATGGATTTGATGGAAATGATACCTTATTCAAAAATTAACAAGGGGTACAAATATATTCTGACTTGTATAGATGTTTTTAATAGATATGCTCGTGCTGTTCCTACAAAAACTAAATCTGCAAATGAAATGGCTGATGCGATAAAAGAAATGTTTGCAGATGGTAAACCTATTAATTTACAAACGGATTTAGGTAATTAAATTTAATTAATAAATTTTTAAATATATGATTTAGGTAAAGAATTTTATAACAGCAAAGTTAAAGAGGTTATCAAAGGAATAAACCACTACTCGGTATTTTCTCAGTTCAAAGCTGCTCATGTAGAACGATTTAATCGAACTTTAAGAGAACGTTTGAAAAAATATTTTGTATATCAAGGTAATAAAACTTGGATAAATGTTTTGCCAAAAATTATTTTCAGTTACAATCATTCACCACACAGAGGATTAAAAGGACAAACACCTGCTGATTTTACTAAAAATCAACCAAAGTTAGAGAAAATCAATAAACCAAAATACAAGGTTGGTGATCATGTAAGAATTAGTAAAATCAATTCTTCACCATTCATCAAAAACTTTGATAATAATTGGAGTGATGAAGTATATCAAATTTTTAAAATCGATACAAAACAGAATCCTGTCATGTATGTGATAGTTGATCATGAAAACAAACCAATCACTGGTAAATTCTATGAACAAGAACTCCAAGTAATTCCTGCTCCTACAATATTTAGAATTCAAAAGATTTTAAAAACCAAAAAAGATGGTAAATATAAACAATACTATGTTAAATGGCATGGATATGAAACTCCATCTTGGATATCTGAAAATCAATTGATTAAATAAATATTATGAAAGATTTTTATATTATTTTACCTTCTAATAGTTGTCCTCTTATTTTCCCTGATAATGAAGCTAGTAAATTTAATGTCGAATTTCAAAATCCTATTTACTTGGATGGTGAATGGGAAGTAGCTCTCATGGACTTTACCTTTGTGTATAATACTTTTCCTTATTACAGTAATTCATTGATACAATATGAAAAAGTAAAGATGGATGAAGAAATTAAATATTTTAGAATAAATAATTCAAATCGAACCTTTGAAGTAATAAATCCTAAAAATACTCCTGAAGTTGACATGTTCATTGAAAGATATGAGAATTTGGTTGTTGTTTGTCCACATGTTCCATTTAAAATAACGTTTCCAGATTTTGAACATGCTAATAAATTTGGATTAAAATCAGTATCGGTTATTAGTGATAGTGATCATTTGCGAATTAAATTACCAAAATTTACAGAAGATAAAACAATTGATCAATTTGGTATAATTATAAGTGTTGTCGAAAAACAAAATTTGAACATTATTTCGAAGATGAACTATACATCAATACTTTATCTGAAATACATGGTCAGTTAATGACAATTAATCCGTCTCCCTTTAAAGATTTAAAAATACAAAATAATGAATTGGTTAAAATAAGTCTTGCTGATAACATTTCATCAATAACCTTTGATAAAAAGTTAACAAAAACGTTGGGATTAAAGAAACAAATATTTACAGAGAAAGAAATTATTGGAACAAAAATTCCAAAATTATTTAATCATCATCAACAAATGTTTATTTACTCAAATATTATCGAACCATTGACTGTTGGAGATGTAAGAGTTCCGTTATTGAAATCTATTTGGATAAAAAAATATGAACAAGGAGAAATTGTGCAACTAGAAATGAAGAATCCAATGTATCTACCAATTTCTAATTCTTCTATAAACAACATTGAAATCAATATACGAGATGATAGTGGAAAATTAATAAAATTTAGTAGAGATACAAAAACACACTTGACATTACATTTTCGTAAAATAAATGATTAAAAAAGATTTTTATGTGAATTTACCTTCTAATAGTTGTCCTCAGACTCATCCAAATAATGAAGCAGGTAAATTTAATGTCGAATTTCAAAATCCTATTTACTTGGATGGTGAATGGGAAGTAGCTCTCATGGACTTTACCTTTGTGTATAATTATTTTCCTTTTTACAGTAATTCAAATGTCAAATATAGTAAAAGTGTATTACATACAAGTTATGAATACTTTTACTTTAACCAAGAAAAAAATGAATATACAATCAGTCACGACTCTCCATTTTATTTAATATATATTGATGGAAATACATTGAACATTAATTGTAAATATTTTCCTTTTAAAGTAGAATTCGATAGTATTAAAGAAGCACAAAAATTGGGATTTTCAGAAAAAGAAATAACTTTTAAACAAACCTTGAACCAAATCACTATTCCTCCAAATAATCGAAAAATAAAGTTTGATACAATTCGATTAACTATACAATATTATTACGATGTTGAGTTTACTGATAAATTCGAAGAAAATATCATTACAGATCTTTCACAAATAAATGATCAACTATCAACCTTTTATCCTCGTCCATTTAAATCTGTTGATATTCAAAAAGGAAAAATTGTTAAAATTGTAATGGATGATGATGTCAGTAAAGTTCAATTTAGTAAATTTTTAGCTAATAGTTTAGGATTATTAGAAGAAGCATATACTGACAAACTTATTATTGGTTTTAAAGAACCTGAAGTATTACAACGCAATCAACAATTGATGATCTATACAAATATTATCGAACCGATTATTGTTGGTGATACATTGGTCCCTCTTTTGAAATGTATTTGGGTGGAAAAACATAAAAAAGATGATTTAGTACAAATAATTGAAAAGAATCCAATGTACTTACCTGTATCGTCTTCATATATAAACAATATAGAAATCAATATACGAGATGATAGTGGAAAATATATATTTGGAAAAGAAGATAAAACATACTTGACATTACATTTTCGTAAAATAAATGAGTAATCCTGACATAATACATTTTTATAGTAGTAACCAATCGGGTGGTGATTTACCATATTTTGTTGGTAAACAATATGGAACCGGTTGGTTGAAGACAATAGGTAGATTTGCACTCCCAATTCTTAGACGAATAGGAAATTTTGGTATGAAAACAGCTAATGACGTAATAAATAACAATGCAAATATCTTGCCTGCTTTAAAATCAAATGCAATTTCTGAAATTAAAGAATCATTACCAGCAGTGATGCAACACTTTACCTGAAGTAATTAATAAAGTATCCGATGTATTTAAAAATGATAAAGAACAAAAAGGCGGAATACTTAAACGCCGAAAAATTATGAAGAAACATATAAACAAAAGAATGAAAGGATATGGTACCATCTTTGAAAAATGATTAGTGCTAAATCAGAATTATGTCTTTTTGATAGACCTTCTCCCCAAGCAGTGATTGAACATGGAGCATTTGAAGATTATTTACCCAAGAAATTCTATTACAGATGCTGGTTCTTCTTCGATTCAATTTTACATAAACGGATCGCAGACTGAATATTTAGATTTGAATGATACTTTGTTATATATTCAATTGAAAGTTGTTAATAATTTAGGTGAGAATTTAGGCGAATCAGAAGTAATTCCAAATAATTTCTTCTTCCAAACCCTTTTTAAAGATGTTGAATTAATTTTTAATTCAATCAAAGTTGAAGGATCAAATGATAGATTTGCCCACAAAGCATTAATTGAAACACTTATAAATTATGACGGAGATACTAAACGAACATCTTTAGGTGGAATGGGGTATACTAACAAAGATCTTACGAGAAAAACATGGATTGAAAAATCAAAATCCTTTTCTTTATGTTCCCCACTTCAATTTGATTTCTTTGATCAACCTAAATATTTACTACCAGGTGTTAGTGTTCAAATTAAATTAACAAGATCAAATCCAACACTTAGTTTAACTTGTGCGAAAATTGAACCGAAAATTTTATTATTAGACGCAAAATTAATGGTTAGAAGAGTTCGTGTTGAACCATCGGTTTTGGCAGGACATCAAATTGGTCTGTCTACCAAAAATGCAATTTATCCTTTAAGAAGCAAAGAAGTTGTTGATTTCTCATTACCTATTGGTTCTTCCTCTTTTTATAAAGAACAAATATTTGGAGATAGACGATTACCTAATTTTATACTTGTTGCATTTCAATCTAGTAAAAGATTTAGTGGATCGTTTTCAGAATCATTTTCTATATTTGATCACTTTAATGTCAAGTCCATAACTTTAAGTAAAGGAAGTGATTATCGCGAAAAATATAGTCAAGATTTTGAGAATGATGATTATAGTACAAGTTATATGCAATCGATTATTAGAAATATGGGTTATCTAAATAAAAATATGAATTGTGGTATCACCATGTCTGATTTTAAGAGCAAGTATCCATTCTTTACATTCGTATTGGCACCAGATTTTGATCTTCATCAAAGTCAGTTACCACAAAGCGGAAATTTGCGATTAGATATTAAATTCGCATCTTCACTTACTGAAGCTGTTTCTGTAATTGTATATGGAGTTTTTGAAAAAGAAATTCAAATTACATCTACTCGTACTGTTTTGGTATAATATAAACCAAATATCGAAAATCAATTAATCAAATATGAAGTAAGAATTAATTTAAATTATTTAATTATTATTAATTTAGTTCTATTCAGATACATGTTATCGGAAGAAAATTACTAGGAAAAGAATTTCTAGGTGTTTTCCCACTAGACAAAATACCTTATTTAGATGTCAACAAAGCAATAATTGTAAATACTCAATCTGCTAATCTGAATGGTGAACATTGGCTTGCAGTATACGTGAAACCAGACAAAATATATGCATTTGATCCAATGGGATTCTATTATCCACCTATATTAATCAATAAACTACAATCAATGTCAATGCCAATTGAATACAATCGAATACGTTACCAAAATCCTATAACAAAAACATGTGGACAACATTGTTTGGCTTGGTTAAAGTCAATGAAATAAATTTTTATAATAAAAAGTTGTTTTTAAAATATTCACTAAATTCACAATTAAAATAATTTATTCACAAAACAAAATAATATTCACAATTAATTTTACTAGCATATTTTTCAAAAAATCATCCCAAGTAATTTGCTCCATCAACAATCTTATCATTCGAGGTATTTCTAATAAATTATTGATATCTTCTATATTTAAAATATTATTGACAATAAATTGTATATTTCCCAAATATACTAAATATTGGTTACTATAATTCTCCAAACATATTTCCATTAATTCATATTCATAACCTAAATAAATCGTTAATTTTTTTCTTGTTTCTAATGTTATGTTAGCATCTAAAAATAAATCAATTTTGCCAAATAGTCGTCTCAATTGATTTGATATCAAATTTTGATGAACTAATGTAATATTAGTTAACAGGTCTTGTTCAAATCTTATATAATCAATTTCTAATGGGTCTAAAATTGTATCTTCATCAAATTCTTGGAATGGAATAACAACACCATCTTCAGTCACAGTTAAATCTCGTAAAAATACATCGGAAATAAAAGATGTATACAGAGCTTTTTTGCGGATATTGGTTATAAAATTATCTTTAAAGTATATTTGATCTTCAATAAAAGAACCAATTATCCTTTCATTAAATTCTTCAGTATTTTCATTAATTAGTAATTTTCTAATTAAATGGTATATTTTTGTCAAATAATCTGATGCCAAATCAGTATTTTGAACGAGTATTTCAATTCCGAAAAAACTGGTATTCAAAGATTCTTCGAGCACAATTATATATTTTTTAAAATTTGCAAAAGGAGAATTTCGATTACATTCAATGATACTATTTAATATATATTCCAAATCCACAGGTGTTTTTCTTATATATTTCATCAGTTTGCGGTTGATATTTCGAATACAAGATCTAAAACTAAGTTTATAAAATTCGTGTTTCAACTTAACTAATCTCATATAATCTATAAATAAATCTTTCTTCTTTAATAAATTAAATTCAAGTTTGTCAAGTGGGCAACGAGTAGAAATATTTAAACATTCTAAGAAACAATTAGTACAAAACGAATGGTTACATCCAATAGTTATAAACATTTCTATAGCGTATTCAATGTAGCAAACAATGCATTCCATTTTAATTTTTCGATAAGCATATAATAAAATTTTTAAATAATAGAGTAAGTAAATGATTTTTTATAATTTATAAATAAATCAATTGGATAAAATTAATTTAAATTATTTCAATAAATTTTTAGTTTATTATTTAAATTATTTCAATAAATTTTAGTTTATTATTTCAATAAATTTTAGTTTATTATTTAAATTATTTCAATAAATTTTTAATTAAGTTAATTATTGCGCAAGTTATTTAATCCTTTAATTATTACACAAGTTATTTAATCCTTTAATTATTACACAAGTTATTTAATCCTTTAATTATTACGCTTGGTATCAAATTTAATTATTACGCAAGGTATCAAATTTAATTATTACGTAGTGTATTTAATCCTTTAATTATTACGTAGTGTATTAAGTAGAAGAAGAAGTATATAAATGATTTGTTTCTCAAATTTGGTCATAATTTGTTAGTACCAAGGATCGTAAGAATTTTATTTTTTAATTATTAAAATTAAATTATTTTTTAGATAAAAAATTTTGAAATGAATGAAACTATGAATAAAAAATCTGAAATGAATGAAACTATGAATAAAAATTTTGAAATGAATGAAACTATGAATAAAAATTTTGAAATGAATGAAACTATGAATAAAAATTTTGAAATGAATGAAACTATGAATAAAAAATCTGAAATGAATGAAACTATGAAAAAAAATGTCAAATGTAAGTATTTTTATCAATTTTTTAATAAAATTTTATAAGATGAAATTACTAATATTTTTTAATGATTATTAATGATATTTTTATATAATTTTTTAATAAAATTTTATTTGATCTTAAGAGAAAATTCACTCATTTTTTATAATCTAATATTTTACTAATATTTTAAATAAAATTTTTAATGAAATAAGGGGAAATCCCTCGCAAATTTTTTTTTTATAATGAGAACTTAAAAAAAATAGAACTTAATAATGTAGTCTACAGTGAGCACGTAGCTACATAGTAGTCTGCAGTGAGCATGCAGCTACTTCTCTAATATAAATACTAATAATGTAGTCTACAGTGTATTTTTATCAATTTTTTAATAAAATTTTATAAGATGAAATTACTAATATTTTTTAATGATTATTAATGATATTTTTATATAATTTTTTAATAAAATTTTATTTGATCTTAAGAGGAAATTCACTCATTTTTTATAATCTAATATTTTACTAATATTTTAAATAAAATTTTTTAATGAAATAAGGGGAAATCCCTCGCAAAATTTTTATAATGATATTTTTTATAATGAAATTTAAATTTTTATAATGATATTTTTTGTAATGAAATTTTTTAAATTATATTAATGTTATTTTTTTATTAAGAGTAAAAATATTTTTAAATAGGCAAATCCCTCGCAATTTTTTTTTTTATAGTGATAAAACTTAATATAATAATGTAGTATACAGTGAGCACGTAGCTACATAGTAGTCTGCAGTGAGCATGCAGCTACTTCTCTAATATAAATACTAATAATGTAGTCTACAGTGAGCACGTAGCTACATAGTAGTCTGCAGTGAGCATGCAGTAGTCTTTAATAAAATAATCTGACCCTTATTAAATAATTATTAACTTTAAAATTTTTCAACAACATTTAAAATAACACTTAAATATTTATTCAAAAACATTTGTAATTTTCCAAATTGGTTTAATTATAACTCCATTTATCTTGACTCCTTGAATAAGTATTCGCACTTTTGATTTTTTATCTTCGTCTAATTTACACCCTTTTTCACAATTGATAAATGTAAATTTTTCATTAAAACTCATTTCTTTATTAATTAATTTAAGAATTTCTCCAAGATTTTTTCTATCTTCTTCCCCAATATCTCCAATTTGAATATTGAATTGACATGTTTTTAAATTAACTGGTTCCTATAACAAATTAATATTAAATAATTAAATAAAAAATTACCTTGAACGAATAAGTAATAGGATATTTCAAATAGTACATATTATATTGAAGGAATTGAATAGGAGGTTTACATACCATACCTATAACTGATGTACTATTTTCTTCTAATAGGATACTATTTATAGTAGACATTTTTTGTTAAATTTATTTCATTAAATTATCATTTATAGCAAATAATTAATTTTGATTGGATGCATACATGCAAAATTATAAGAAAATTTTAATTGTATTATCAAATGTTTTAGCCAAATTTTTAAATGTATATATTTTTAGGTATACTTTACCCAAATTATTGTTCGTCGACAGAACATAATAATTGTCATTCTATAATGGAGAATTATTATTCTAAAAAATACTATAATAAAACTTTTTTTATATGCCCCATATGTAAGATTAGCGAGCCCTTAACATACAACGTTTTTTATAATAAGCATAAACACCATTTAGATAGGTTCAATTCTAAAAAAGATGTTATTTTTAAACGTCCTTCAACTATTGAAATAAATACTACTAATAAAAAAATTAAATTAAATACATTTGTTGAATCCCAGGTCGGATTAGTTGATGAATCCAATGATGGATTGTCTTTTGCTGAATCCAATGATGGATTGTCTTTTGCTGAATCCAATGATGGATTGTCTTTTGCTGAATCCAATGATGGATTGCCTTTTGTTGAATCCCAGGTCGGATTAGTTGATGAATCCTATAATGAATTTGATAATCTTTCACTCGACTCTTGGGATGTAGATGAACCCAATAATGAATTTGATAATCTTTCACTCGACTCTTGGGATGTAGATGAACCCAATAATGAATTTGATAATCTTTCACTCGACTCTTGGGATGTAGATGAACCCAATAATGAATTTGATAATCTTTCACTCGACTCTTCGACTACTAATGTACAAATAGGAGGTAATGTACCCATAGTACAAAAAGATTTAAGGGGTACACATCAAATTTTAAGTCTAAATACAAGTAACTTGAATATAAAGGAAATAATATTTCCAGAACAATTAATTATAAAATTACGAGATATTATTAACGAATTAGGCTCCGTCAAAATTCAATTCGGAATAACAATCGAATTTGAAAAAGACGGGGAAATAAAGGTTAATAATATTTCGAATTACGCAAAACCTTTAACTGCCTCATTTTTTGACGAAGGCATTAGGGAACTAAACGAGAAAATAAGTAATATCACAGAGTTAGGAAGTAGTTGGATTATAAAAAAAATAACAGAAATCCACTTCACCATAACGAAAATAAGTAGGTTAAGCAGATTAAGTGGTAGGAGTTTCATTGAACTACCTACTTGTCTAAAAAATAAATATTGTTTAATTAATGTAAAAAACACCGATGATTCGTGTTTTTTATATAGCATTTTAGCTATTTTAAAATATGATGAGGTTATTAGCCAATATAGAAATAGAACATCAAGTTATAATTTATCTGAGTTAATATATAATCCATTAGATTTACCAATGAAATTAAAAGATATTAGAAAATTCGAGGCCAAAAATCCTGGTTTAATAATTAACGTTTTTTCTTATGACAATAACAAACAATTAATAGATAATTACGTTTTAAAACACCCCCATTTAGACATTATACATCGTTCCAAAGTTTTAAATGGAACAGTAATTAATTTACTTTTATTAAATAAAGGGAACAATTTTCATTACATTGCTATAAGCAATTTAAATAGGTTACTGAATTGCCACATAAACATTAGTTGTCCTACACGCATACAATCATTATGGTGTCATCGTTGTTTGAATGGTTTTAAAAATAGAAACGCACTAGAAAAACATGAAATATTATGCAAACGCAATCAATTAGGCACTACTCTTTATACTTTCCCTCAAAATAAATTCTTACAGTTTACTGACTGGTCGAAAACAGTAACTCCTCCTTTCGTAGTTTATGCCGATTTTGAGGCTATTTTACCTTGTGATAATGATCATTTTCAGCGACACATGCCAATATCTGCTGGTCTTTTACTAGTAAATAACTTTGACGGATCTAAATCTTATCAGCAGTTCATAGGTTTAGATTGCGTCGAGAGTTTTTTAAGTGCTATAGAGGATATAGCATTAAATAAGGTTCTTCCTTTTTATTATAAAATGGGTAGGAAACCAATGATTAAATTAACTAAAAATGAGCAACAACAATTCATTAATTCAACGGTTTGTTATCTTTGTTTGAAATCTATCGTGGATCCTGTTAGAGATCACGATCATTTTACGGGCAAATACTTGGGTGCAGCTTGTAGCACATGTAACGTAAATAGAAAAATAAATAAAATTTTGCCTATCGTATTTCACAACTTGAAGGGATACGATATGCATCATATACTTAAATATGGATTAAATAAATTTAAAAATTGGAATTTAGGGTGCATCCCAATAACTACGGAAAAATTTATATCTTTGATTGCTCATTTAGGCAAAATTAGTCTAAGATTCATTGATTCATATCAATTTGTCAATGATTCTTTGGCTAAAGCAGTCAAAACTTTGAATTCTTTGCCTTTTACTAATTCTGCTTTTTCAGGCACCATAGTATGTGAAAAAGGAATCTTCCCTTATAATTTCGCCACTTCTTTAGATGTCCTACAAACTACGTATGAATTACCACCAATCTGGGAGGGTGTCACTGAGCTTGAGTATGAAAAAGCTCAGGAGATTTGGGTAGAATCTAATTGCAGAACTTTATTAGATTATATGATGATCTACCTAAAACTTGATTGTTTTCTTTTGGCTGATTTCTTTCATCAGTTTAGGTTGAAATCAATTGCTCACAATAGATTAGAGCCTTTGAATTATTTCGGAATTCCAGGTATGTCTTGGTCTTCTGCATTAATGTCTTTAAATGAACCAATTGAACTCATAACTGAAAACGAAATGTTTAGCTTTTATGAGGGTGGAATAAGAGGCGGTCTTACTTTTGTGAATAAGCATTACGTAAAAACCGACGAGAACACCGAGTTACTTTATATAGATATTAATAATCTTTATGGTTGGGCTTTAAGTCAATCATTACCTTGTGGCGAATTTTGTTGGGTTCTTGATGGATTTGATAAAATAATGGATGAATGTAGGAATTTAAATCTTGAATCTTTGTCTTATGGATACACGCTTGAAGTTGATCTTGTAATTCCTTCTGAGCTTCATGATAAGTTGGATGATTTCCCTGTAGCTGCTGAAAAAATGAAACCTGCTGGGTCTAAGGTTGAAAAATTATTATTAACTCATCTTCCAAAATCTAATTATGTTATTCATTGGAGATTATTAAAATTATATTTAGAACTTGGTGTTAAAGTAACACGTGTAAATAGAGGTGTAAGATTTAAGCAATCTCCAATTTTTAAAAAATATATAGATACAAATACTGAATTACGGTCAAAAAGCATAAATAACTTAGATAAAAATTATTATAAATTACTAAATAACAGTTTATACGGCAAAACAGTTGAAAATTTAAAGAGAAGAATGAATCTTCGTCTTTGTACAACTGCCGGTAAACTTGTTAAATATTCTTCGAAGCCAACTTTTAAAAAATCTATTAAAATAGATGATAATTTAATCGCTGCATTATTGAATTCAGATTCTATATGTTTAGATAGACCAAGTTACATTGGTCAATCTGTACTTGATCTATCTAAACTTAGAATGTATGAATTACAATATAAGGATCTGGAATCATTTCGCAATGAGTTTAATTGTAAAATTAATATCGTTGCAGGTGATACAGATTCTTTTTTCCTTGAAGTCATTAACTGTAAACTAGAGGTTCTTTTACCTGCAATGATTCGAGATAATTTATTGGATACTTCCAATTACAATAGTTGTCATTCCTTATATAGTAAGAACCTTGATTCAGTCATTGGAAAGTTCAAAGACGAGAATAAAGGTCTTAAATATAAGGAATGGGTTTTTCTTAGACCTAAATGTTATAGCTTGTTGGGTGATGAGGAAACAAAAAAGGCTAAAGGTGTAACATTGAAAGGTAGTGACATAAAACATCAGTCATACCTGGATTGTTATAACACTAACCAGATTTTTTCGGTTCCTCAGACTAAAATAACAAGCAAAAATCATCAAATTTTTACAATTAAAAACACAAAAATAGCACTAACAAACAAAGATGACAAAAGGGTTTGGGTGGGGAAAAATACTAGTCTTGCATATGGGCATGTAAGATTAAGTGAATTAAATATTGGAGAAAATGTTGGAGAAGATGTTTCAGAAAATGTTTCAGAAAATGTTGGAGAAAATGATGGAGAAGATGAGGAAGAATTAAATGAAGATTTTGGAGAAGATGAGGAAGAATTAAATGAAGATTTTGGAGAAGATGACATCGATATCGATGACGTTATTTTGTCCGATGAGGACTAATTTTATTGAATAAATTTTATATCTTTACATTTGTTAATTGTTTGTGTTTTATGTGTCTAGTTCATTTTTTTTGTATTTGGTTGATATATTATTACTATTTTTATTATTCCATAAAAATTTTCATTTGACTTTGAAAAATATTTCATTGAAATTATCTTAAAATTTTCCATCTAAAATTATCATTGAAAAATATTCCATAAAAATTTCCATTAAAAATTACTTAAAAAAATTATTCCATAAAAATTTTCATTAAAAATTAACTTAAAAAAATTATTCCATAAAAATTTTCATTAAAAAATTTCAATTCTCAAACACCTTCTATTATTTTGTTAATAAATTTTAAAATCTTACTTTAATTTACTTATTACATTACTTATTTAAAAATTATTACTTTAATTTACTTATTTAACTTTAATTTAAAATTTTTGACCATTGATTACTTAATTTTAAAATTTGGACCTTAATTAACTTTAATTTAATTTTTTAGAACCTTAATTTAGTTATTTGAGCCCATTAATTACTTTAATTTAAAAATTTGAACCATAATTTACTTTAATTGAAAAATTTGAACCTTAAATTACTTTAATTTAAATTTTTAGAACCATAATTAACTGTAATTGAAAAATTTGGACCAATATTTACTGTAATTCAATTTTTAGGACCATAATTTACTGTAATTTAATTTTTTAGAACCATTATTTACTTTAATTGAAAAAATTTACCACGTTTTTTTAGTGTAGACCACCTTTTTCTCAGGACCAAGGAGACCCACCTCACTATAGTGTGAAAAATCCATGCTTTTTTATTGAAGACCGCCTTTTTCTATTGAAAATATCCTGAGACCTTAAATTACCATGCTTTTTTACTGGTAGTCGGATTTTTGTATAGAAAAAATTTTATTTGTATTGAAAATCCCAGGACCATCGAGACCCCCTCACTATAGTGTGAAAATTCCATGCTTTTTTATTGAAGACCGCCTTTTTCTATTGAAAAAATTTTATTTGTATTGAAAATCCCAGGACCATCGAGACCCCCTCACTATAGTGTGAAAATTCCATGCTTTTTTATTGAAGACCGCCTTTTTCTATTGAAAAAATTTTATTTGTATTGAAAATCCCAGGACCAAGGAGACCCCCTCACTATAGTGTGATAAAAAAAATTTTGGACCAAAAATCCCTGAAAGCAAAAAAATGAGTTGGCAACAATTGCGTAATAAAAAGTTGCAACAATTTTACCCCCCCCCCCCCCGGGGGGGGGGTAATTGTTGCCGTAGGCTACTATCTACCTACTTGCTGGGTTAATT
>CAUHTR010003108.1:0-49952 GCA_959609185.1 Schmidtea polychroa
TCAAAAAAGCTATTTTATATTATTATGGGAAAATTCAATCGATATTGAATGAAAAAAATAAATCTCAAATATTAACTTTCCGTCAACGTTCACCAATATCGACGGCAAAATTTGTGTTCATTAAAATAAAATACTATAGACGTTCTCTATTTTCAAATTTATGGCAATTAACTTTAGTGGAAAATAAAATTGTGCAAATTCCATCTATCAACTCGCAGTATGGAAATCGAAACAAATCAAATCAGTCCAACCGAACCAATAGCTCTGCCAACGTAATCATCTTTTCTAGCATCAATGAGTCAATGACTAATAACGAAACCATATTGTCATTAAAAACGGACAGTGAAATTGTGTGTGCAACATTATTAATAACTACTCTCATTATAACAATCTCTCTCATTATTCTCGTTATCATTGTGTTAATTGAATTTCGAACAATACCCAAACCTTCTACGAATCGATCCGAGATTGCGAGACCTTGGGTCGTTTATGAAGAAACATTTGTGTAGTAAGACATAAATACTTTGCATGCAAAATTGATAAAGTAGTAGTAGTAATAAGTAGTATGATTGGGGCCATCTAGACCAGGGGCCCTCTAGACCACATATACCCCTCCCCCCCCCCCCGGGAAAAAAAAATTTTTTTTTAATTTAATTTTTTGTTTTAATTAATTGGTCCAGCGGGCTCACACTTTTTTTCATCCCAAAAATTAATGTTCCCACCAACAGATTTTATTGAACGATACCTCATCTTAAAGCTCAGTCCAAGACCTTTCGAATGAGCTATAGAATCCTATCATACGATGACTCATCACATTTTTAGAACAAAGACAATGACTCACCCAACGATGTCTAATATTTTTAGAATGATGCCTAATATTTTTAGAACGATGCCTAATATTTTTAGAACGATTACGTCATACTTTTAGAACGATGCCTAATATTTTTAGAATGATGCCTAATATTTTTAGAATGATTACGTCATATTTTTAGAACGATGCCTAATATTTTTAGAACGATTACGTCATATTTTTAGAACGATGCCTAATATTTTTAGAACGATTACGTCATATTTTTAGAACGATGCCTAATATTTTTAGAACGATGCCTAATATTTTTAGAATGATGTCTAATATTTTTAGAATGATTACGTCATATTTTTAGAATGATGCCTAATATTTTTAGAACGATGCCTAATATTTTTAGAATGATGTCTAATATTTTTAGAATGATTACGTCATATTTTTAGAACGATGCCTAATATTTTTAGAACGATGCCTAATATTTTTAGAACTAATAATTTTTGTTTTAATTTGTTTAAATCGTTGATTATTATTATTATTATTATTATTATTATTATTATTATTATATACTCCTAGTCTATCCGACCAAATATTCTGTCCCCTTATGGGTACTGCTCACAAAGGTACTACTGACGCTCATCAAGTCACAAGGGTACTGATCACATGGGTACTGATCACAAAGTTACTGGTAAAAATAATCAAGACAAAACTTTAATAAAGAAATTCTAAATATTATACTTTAAATATACACTAAAATTTATTAACACATTCACATTCATCATCTCCACAGTTCATAACATTTTCAACAACATGATCTATACAATCCCTATATACACACGGTTCAGTATCTGTAAATTCCTCCATAGATTCATCAATTTCTTGAATGCTTTCCTCATCATCTTGAGTGTTTTCTTCATATGTTTCATCAAATCCCGAATCTTCACTCTCTGCTACACAGTCTATATTTAATGCGTTTGTAACAGATAATATATCCTCCATTTTCACATCAGATATTTCTGCTAATTTTTCCAATAAAAAGTTTATTATAAATTCTAAATATTAAATAATTTGATAATTAACTAATCATATTAACCTTTTTCTGTAGTCATTATTAGTATTTTAAAACTATAGTATATATTTGTTTCTAGAAAATATAGAATATAAGCGAAAACAAATATAACTAAATACATTTATTAAATACAACAACATTTATTAAAATAACTGTGAAAGTCTAGCAGACATAATTTTCCAATTGGAGAATACACATCATTATTATCAACTTTATATCCTTGGATTGCAATTGTTATATACCAATTTTCGTTTTCTTTGAAACTGATTTCATCAAAGGAATCATAAAATTTTGCATATCGGTTGTTGAAAAATGCATTTTGATTGCATGATAGATTCGTATTCAACCTTTTGAAAACATCATCTATGGTTTTAATATCTAACATTGAAAGCGTGCCGGTTAAGAATTGAAATTGGGTAGGAATAAGCTTGATCGGTGACACCAATTTCATATTGATTTCTTCTTTTAAAAAATACATAGTGGTGGAACATTTGAACAGGTTGTACAAGTTCTGGAACAACTTTTGGTTTTTCAGTGCTTGAAATTTTCTTGGTCATTGTGAATTATGATTAAAATGAAATGGTACAGGGTTTTTATACCTATGACTATTGTTTATCATCCAATCAGATTGTAGCATGTTTTTGTTTTAATTGAATGATAAATAATTAATTAAGTGATAATAAAATATCTAAAAATTCTTTTCCTTCAATTATTGATTTAATTTCAGATATGATATTATCAACTATACATTTGTAATCAATATTTTTTATTCCAAGAATTACTATCTTACCGCTAGCGAATATATTTACACACATAGGGTTATATTTTATATATCTCAAAGCTGGAAATATTTCTGGTTCATAAAAGCATGGTATTAATTTAGCTAGTTTATTTAAATTACAAGAAAAAACTATATCGGAAGTTACGGTTATCGATTGTATTTCTAAATCATAAACATTATATTCACTAGCTTTGATTATTTCCTTACACCCCATAATTCTACATTTACCAGTTTTGAAATATATTATTGGATATTTATTACTTCTATTGACAAGTTGTTGTGGTTTCCCTATTGGAAATACCATTTTTGATACATCAGTTTTT
Source organism: Schmidtea polychroa (assembly GCA_959609185.1). NCBI lineage: Eukaryota > Metazoa > Platyhelminthes > Tricladida > Dugesiidae > Schmidtea > Schmidtea polychroa. Next base: position 2,976 of record CAUHTR010003108.1, read on the forward strand.
GCCTTGTAATTTATATTTGAAAGCATTTTAATGAAATAATTATAAAAAGCTCTGATATATATAGGTATTTTAAAACAGAGTTCATTTAAATTAACAATATAAACAATAATTATATAGTTTAAATTTAAAAAATGGAATTACGAAATGATGCAGTATACCAAATCGTTGGTCCAAGTGGTAGCGGGAAAACTTTATTTGTTTGTAAATTACTAAAATCACATTTGTTTAAAACAAAATTCAACAATATTTATTGGCATAGGGGCGCCGACGAAGAACACGGATTGACGCAATCAAGTTTCTGTCAGTTGAAAAACATTAAAATAGTAAAGGGTTTTGATAAAACTGGTCAAGTCGTTTGAAGAAAGATGATGTCATCATTATCGATGATTTGTATCAAGAAGCCAATAAAGAAAAGGACTTTAATAATTTATTCACAAAAATCAGCAGACATGTTGGTGTAACGGTTATTTTCATAACACAAAATCTATTTCATCAAGGTGGTGCACATCGAACACGTAATTTAAATGTACAATATTTAGTTATTTTCAAGAATCCTAGAGATGCAACTGTCATCGATTTTCTTGGACGACAAGCATACCCTAATAACCGTAATTTTCTTATCAATGCATTTCAAGATGCTACGAACATACCGCATGGGTAATATATTTCTCGATTTCACACAACAATGTCCTGATGATATACGCGTAAAAACAGATATTTTCAACCCAAAAGGTGCCATGGTATATAAACAAAGTTCAAAACAAAGTTGAAAACATATAAATCATGTTTTCAAAAACAAGGATATCGGGTAAAAAACAACCAAAAGTTCCACCAACAACTAGTTATACTCCATCTAAAGAACTTATTACAGAAAATTTTCCTGCAATGAATCTCATTTCGAAAAATCCTAATCCTAAACCTAAAAGTAAAACCACTAAGAAAGTAAAAGTTGTTAAAAATCATCGGAGTTTCCCGTTTTTCAATACACTGTTAAAGGCACCAAGTATGAAAAGAAACAGTATTTTGCAATCATTTCCAAATTATGTTGTCGATGATTTACTCGATATTATACTTAAAGTAGTCAAAGGCAAGATTAAAATCAGTAAATCTAAAAGCAATTATTGAGTAAACATAGGAAACCTTTGCTATCATTAGTAAATAATAAAAATCGTCAACAAATGAGAAAAATTATATATAAACAACAAGGGGGATTTATCGGTGCATTGATACCTTTAGCAATATCATTATTAGGTGGAATAATAGGAAGTCGATCATAAACAATGGGTGCTAATCCTTCATTACCAGACATTATATTTAATATTAAATCTTCTTGCTGTAATGGAGAAGATTTGGACGAACCCGGAAGACGAAGCCGGTTTTGGTGGAGTTGCAAAATTAAGGAAAAGAGTTCCGAATTCGAAAAAGGAAACCCAGAAGTGGTTATCAGACCAGCTTGCGTACAGTTTGAACAAACCAATGCAGAAACGATTCCCAACAAGAGCATATAAACATATGGAATAAATGATTTATGGCAAATGGATTTGATGGAGATGATACCCTATTCGAAAATTAACAATGGTATAAATATATTTTAACATGTATTGATGTATTCAGTCGGTTTGCCCGAGCAATACCCGTCAAGGCAAAATCTGGAGATGAAATGTCCAAAGCTGTTAATCATTTATTTAAAGATGGACATCCTAATAACTTGCAAACTGATTTAGGTATTAATAATATTATTATTATTATTATTATTATTATTATTATTATTATTTTAGGTAAAGAATTCTACAACAGTAAAGTCAAGCAAATCCTCAATAAATTGAAAATAAACCATTACTCAGTACATTCTCAATACAAAGCTGCTCATGTTGAAAGATTTAACCGAACTTTGAGAGATAGATTAAAGAAATTATTTGTGCATCAAGGTAATAAAAAATGGGCATTGGTTTTACCAAAAATAATAACCAGTTATAATCATTCATCACATCAAGGACTGAATGGATTAAGGCCGATTGATATCACGTCAAAAACAATCTATTCTACAAAACCTGTAAAAATTACAAAACCGAAATATAAAGTAGGTGACCATGTTAGAATTAGTAAAATTAGTGCATCACCATTTATTAAAATTTCGATACAAATTGGAGTGATGAAGTCTTTGTAATTTCAAAATAAATACTAAACAGAATCCTGTAATGTATGTCATCAAAGACAATGATAACAATATTGTACAAGGAAAATTTTATGAGCAAGAATTACAAGTTATTCCTCCCCCAAAAGTATTTAGAATTCAGAAGATATTGAAAACTAAAAAGGTAGGCAAGGATAAACAATACTATGTCAAATGGCATGGTTATCAAAACCCGTCATGGATATCAGAAAAGGACCTAGTAAAGTGAATTTTTATACTATTTTACCAAGCAATAGTTGCCCATTAATTCATCCAGATAATCAAGCCAGTAAATTCATGGTCAATCTCCAGAATCCGATTTCTTTAAATGGTGACTGGTAAGTTGCACTGCAAGATTTTACATTCGTGTACAATACATTCCCATTTTATAGTCAATGTAAGATTGATTTCAAAAGGAATGTTATGAAAACATGTAGTGGTATCTTTATTATCAGTAATTATGATAAAACATATCATATTCCGAATCAAATATTAGATCCGCATTGCTCTATGTTTTACAAGGATGGATTAAATATCAGTTGTGATTTTAAACCATTTACAATAACATTCGAATATATTGAAGATGCCAGACGAATGGGTTGCAATAAGTTGAAAAATGAAGTTATGGAAACAGAATATTTATTAAGGTTTGATCTATTTGAAGCAAACAGTGTAATGAGAGAATAAATCAAAATATCAGTGTCGTATAATAATGAAGTTGAAGAATCATTCACCTTCGCTGACGAATTATATATTGATAAACTTGATGTATTACTTAAATATTTAAAGTATAATTGTTCACACATATTTAAAAGTTTGGACATTGTGAAAGATTTGTTATTTACCTTCAGTTTGAATGATGACATTTGCGAAGTTACATTTGATAAAAATTTGACAAATACACTTGGATTAGAGAAGCAACAATATCGGGAAAAATCGGCTGGTATACGTAAACCAAGAATACTTGAACATCACCAACAAATGTTCATATATACTAATATTATTGAGCCTATAATAGTTGGTGATTCCAGTGTTCCTCTATTGAAATCGGTATGGATTGGAAAATATGAACATGATGAAGTTGTCAATATAAATATAGATAATCCCATGTATTTACCAATTTCAAGCTCATGTATAAACAATATAGAAATAAATATTCATGACGATAGTGGAAAACTTATAAACTTCCCAAAAGACTCAAAAACTCATTTGACACTACATTTTCGTAGTTAAAATCAAAGAAATAGATTTTATATTAACAAAATTTACACATATGAATAGGCTAGCTGGACATAGTTACATCCCCACCCCATCAGCTTTAAATTCTAAAAAAGCAATAGTAAATGTTAAAAACACCGACGATATGTGCTTTATATATAGTATTTTAGCACTTTTAAAACGTAATATTATACATAGTCATAGGAACCGTGTTAGTTCCTATGAAAATTATCTTGACGAGTTAAATTTTGACCCCATTTCCGACTGTCCAATGAAACTATGTGATATTCCTAAATTCGAGATGAAAAATAAGGATTTAAATTTAGCAATAAATGTTTTAACTTATAGAACGACCCCTGCTAAGCCTTTTGAAAATATAGTTGACGATAATTATATTCCACATCATCCTCAATTGGATATAATTCACCGATCTAAGGTTATAGGTGGTGAACCCCTATACTTACTTTTATTGGAAGACGGTGATAATTTTCATTACACCGCAGTTTTAAACTTACAAAGATTAATGAATTGTCACTCTAGCAGTGAATGCGGCGTTAGAATTAAAGTGAACTGGTGCCCCCATTGTCTCAATGGTTTTCGACATGAAAAAGCATTTGATATTCATGTTGCACTTTGCAGTAAGAACCAGATAGGTACTACTTTATATACCCTACCTAAAGAGAAAAATTTAATTTTTCAAAATTATGCGAAAACCATAACCCCGCCATTCGTGATATATGCAGACTTTGAATCAATTTTACCGGGGGATATAATACACCATCAAAAGCATTTGCCAATAACAGCAGGTTTATTATTAATAAATAATTATAATAACTCCAAATTTTATTATGAGTTTGTTGGGGATGATTGCATCTTATCTTTCTTGCGTAAGGTGGAGGAAATTGCTATGACAATTGTCCTGCCATATTACGAAATTAATGGGAAAAAGCCCATGCAAACCTTGTCTTTCGCTGAAGAGCGGGCCTTTCGTGATTCCAGAACCTGCTACCTTTGTAAAAAATTTATTAGAAATAGAGTTAGGGATCATTGTCACTTTTCAGGTAAATATCTTGGTGCTGCCTGTAGGAAATGTAATGTTTCTCGACGAATTCAGAAACAGTTACCTGTGGTTTTTCACAATTTGAGGGGGTATGATCTCCATCATATTTTGAAGTATGGTTTGAAGAATTTTCCTTCTTGGGAATTAAATATTATTCCGACCACTACTGAGAAATTCATCTCTCTTATCGCGTACATTAACAAATTGTCTGTTCGTTTTATTGACAACATGCAGTTTGTTAATTCATCTTTAGCAAAAGCGGTTAAGACTCTTTCCGATCTGCCTTTAACTTCTTCTGTTTTCGATGGCGCAATTGTTCGAGCCAAAGGTATCTTTCCTTATGACTTTGCCACATCTCTTGAGGTTCTGGAATCGACTCTTGAATTGCCACCTATCTGGGATTCAGTGTCTAATGATGAATATGCATTAGCCCAAGTAATTTGGACTCAGCAAAACTGTAACAACATGTTAGATTACATGTTAACTTACCTTAAATTAGACGTGTTTCTCCTCGCAGACTATTTTCAACAATTCCGTGAAAAGGCCATTGCATATAATGGTCTGGAGCCTCTTAATTTCTATGGAATTCCCGGTATGTCATGGGCCTCTGCGCTTATGACATTAACGGAACCCATCGAACTTTTGCAGGACATGGAAATGTTTAATTTCAATGAAGGAGGGATACGGGGTGGGTTAACATTTGTTAACAAACATTATGTTGCAAGTTCTGAAGACACAGAACTCTTGTATATTGATATTAATAACTTGTATGGTTGGGCCTTAAGCCAAAATCTGCCTTATGCTGACTTTGTTTGGGTGTATGATGATCTTGATTCTGTCTTGAATGAATGTATGATTGCTGATATCGATAACCTTCCATATGGTTATACTATGGAGGTAGATATCGATATACCTGATTGTTTGCATGACTTTCTGAATGATTTTCCTCTTGCTCCGGAAAAGATGTGCCCGCCAAATTCTAAAGTTGAGAAGCTGATGCTCACGCATTGGCCGAAGAAGAACCATGTTCTTCATTGGCGACTTCTCAAGTTGTATGTAGAATTGGGGGCTATTATTAAAAATGTACATAGAGCAATCAAATTTAAGCATGCACCCATTTTTAAATCGTACATAGACAAAAACACTAATTTGAGAGCCAATTCTACATGCGAATTATATAGGGATCTATACAAATTATTTAATAATAGTTTGTACGGGAAATCCGTAGAAAACCTTAAAAAACGGATGAATTTGAGGCTATGCAATTCATCTGAAAAGATGATTGTATATGCTTCAAAGCCGACTTTCAAGAAATCTATCAAATTGATGATGACTTGATTGCTGCACATCTCAATAAGGATTCTATATGTTTAGACAGGCCTAGTTACATTGGCCAAACGGTGCTAGACCTGTCTAAACTGAGGATGTACCAGTTACAGTATATAGAATTGGCTAAATATAGAAATGAATTTAAATGTGAGATAAATATCGTTGCCGGCGATACTGACTCCTTTTTTCTTGAGGTTAGGAACTGTAAACTTGACACTCTTTTGCCGGCAATGATTCGTGACAATCTTTTAGACACTTCCAACTATGACCCTGCACATCCCTTATACTCTAGAAACCTTGATTCGGTGATAGGTAAATTTAAAGATGAAAGTAAAGGTCTAGGGTATAAGGAATGGGTTTTCTTAAGACCCAAGTGCTATAGTTTGTTAGGGGCTAAAGATCATTTAAAAGCAAAAGGAGTCAGGTTAATAGGTACAGAAATTAGGCACGATTCATATTTAGAATGCTACAATAACAACGTAGTATTTTCTGTACCACAAAGTAGGATAGGGACGCGGAACCACCAATTGTACACATTTAAAAACAATAAAATCGCGTTGTCAAACAACGACGACAAGCGGTTTTGGGTGGGGAAAAATTCCAGTCTCGCATTTGGTCATTATTTAGCACTAGATGATATAAATGATGATCAAATATTTGAAGAAGTTGGGCCACTATTCGGAGGATTAAGTCCAGATTTTGTTTCTGGTGATGAGGAAGTGGGTCCACTTTTCAATGGTTTAAGTCCAGATTTTTATTCTGGTGATGATCCTAATAATGAAATAGATATAGACGATATTTTATTGTCAGACTAAACTGTGATAAATGTTAATATATCTTTTTATTTTGAAAACGTTTCTTCTACATTGTTGTATTATCTAAATTTTTATTGAAAACTTGTTATAGTTTTCACATTTCTTACAAATGTTAAACACTTGTATAAATATATTTATTAATATTGATAAAGTTTTTATAAATCATGTTTAACTATTGAAAGAATTTGGTAGAAATTTTTATTTGAAATGTATGTTGTAGTGAGCACACCACTACATATATGAGTTGAGTGTATATTTAAAGTATAATATTTAGAATTTCTTTGTTAAAGTTTTGTCTTGATTATTTTTAGTAGTAACTTTGTGAACAGTACCCATATGACTTGTTGAGTGTGAGTAGTACTCTGGTGAGCAGTACCCATAGGGGGACAGAATATTTTGTCGGATAGACTAGGAGTATATAATAATAATAATTATAATAGTAATAATAATAATAATAATAATAATCAACGATTTAAACAAATTAAAACAAAAATTATTAGTTCTAAAAATATTAGGCATCGTTCTAAAAATATGACGTAATCATTCTAAAAATATTAGGCATCGTTCTAAAAATATGACGTAATCATTCTAAAAATATTAGGCATCATTCTAAAAATATTAGGCATCGTTCTAAAAATATGACGTAATCGTTCTAAAAATATTAGGCATCGTTCTAAAAATATGACGTAATCATTCTAAAAATATTAGACATCATTCTAAAAATATTAGGCATCGTTCTAAAAATATTAGGCATCATTCTAAAAATATGACGTAATCATTCTAAAAATATTAGACATCATTCTAAAAATATTAGGCATCGTTCTAAAAATATTAGGCATCGTTCTAAAAATATGACGTAATCATTCTAAAAATATTAGACATCATTCTAAAAATATTAGACATCGTTCTAAAAATAAGGTGAGTCATTGGGTGAGTCATTGTATTTGTTCTAAAAATGTGATGAGGCATCGTATGATAGGAATCTATAGCTCATCTTAAAGGTCTTGCATTGGGCTTTAAGATGAGGTATCGTTCAATAAATTCGGATAATGGGAACATTAATTTTTGGGATGAAAAAAAGTAGAGGCCCTCTGGACCAATTAATAATATTTTGAAAAATAATAATAATTTAACGTTGAAAAGATGGTGGTCATCAATTGTTAATAACATTAAAACTATTAAAGATATATAAGATACCTATAGCACATTCGAAAGGTCTTGGACTTTCGAAAGCTTGGCCCAAATCAAATTATCATATAAGTATAGTTACTTACATTTATCCATATCCCCATATGCATACATCCGCCCATACTCTTAATTAAAATTAAAAGCCCTAGCATGTTCTCCTATGGGGGTGTTACTAAAAATAGATTTTAGGAATTGTGACAGTTCTTATTGGAGCAAAGGGTGTCGATTCTAAATCGATAATTCGATCAAATTTTGATCTTTTGGTAAATAATAATATAATAATAATAATAATAATAATAATAATAATAATAATAATAATAATAATAATAATAATAATAATAATAATAATAATAAAAATAATGATAATAATAATAATAAGGATTGAGATCTATAACCAACGATAATAATAATCATAATGATAAAAATAATAATAATAATAATAATAATAATAATAATAATAATAATAATAATAATAATAATAATAATAATAATAATAATAATAATAATAATAATAATAATAATAATAACGATAATAATAATAATACAAATTGTACTTCTTAGTTTAAGTGGTATGCATTTATAATTTATAATTTAACATAAAATTATATTTTATATCCTCGGCATAGGATCATATATCTAAATGTAAACTATTATTAGACGTTATAATTCAGGCAGGTTGGACGTTCAGGACTTGGGTGGTTAATATTGAATTCTAGTTTATACTTTAGGCATGATTTATGATTTATATTTCTATACATTATAGTTGTTATATAGCTATTGATAATCTATATTTTACCAGTTAAGATCCATGCTGAATTTATATATAGCTATTTATACTTTATATTTTTATAATCAAAATTGATATATAACCAGTTATAGTTTATTCTCTACATTTATCATTTATATTTATAACTATTTATAATTTGTATTTTATAATAAAAATTTATATATAACTATTTACGATTTATATTTTATAATCAAAATTTATATATAACTATTTGTAATTTATATTTTTGTAGTCAAATTTTATCTATAACTATTTATAGTTTATATTTTTATACTCCGGACCCATATACAATTCATATATAACTATTCGTAATTTATATTTTCTGACCAAAATTTTTCATACAACTAGTTATAATTTATATTTTATGACTAAATTCACATATAAGTAGTTATGGGTTATATACCTTTACAATTTATATAGAACTGATCATGATTATACTTTCATAACAAAATTATATTTACGATGTAGGTATAACTATCTGTAGTTTGGTTTGTCATTATTTTGGATTTCGAAAATATAATTTATTACCCTCATGAATCTGTAATCTACCGTTTACAGTCAGTGTAAGCTGGTAATTCATAGCCTTAGGGAATATAATTTACAATTTCACAACTAATTATAACTTGTATGTTTAGGAAATTAGGATGATAATTTATACTTGACAATTGACTTATAGTTACAATTTATAGTTATCGTTATTATGAACTGGAAATTTATAATTTCAAGAAATCAAATTTATAATTTATACATTCATAATTAATATTAATTTCCCTTTAGAAGAAACTAAAACTACAAATATAATTCATAATTCTATGAAATTAAGATGATAATTTTTGCTCTTACGGGTTTACGATTTGTAATTTTATAGTCAGTTTAAAGTTTATTTAATTTAAAATCCAAATCTTGCCGATACGCCTGTCGAACACTTTTATGAATGCCCTTATTACTGAATCAATCATTAAAGAAAAATCTTTACTTTACCAGAAAATTTATTTGGGACATTTCCAAATCTATATTCGACAACGTATAGGCAGAGTCGGTTCTTGATGAATTCAACAGTCTATATTAAGTGTGAATTGTAGAGTTGTGATTAATTTAGGTCTGAGATCTACTCTGTTTATTAACCTTATGGTGTTTGTATTGTAATGATTTTTAATGTTGATTTTAATTATGTCGTGCTTTGAAGTCGGGAAGAGTGTTTGCTTTCGCGGCCCCACTGTGACCACTACGACAAACCTTACTGTTATAGAACTGGCCGAAATGCATCCACCCAAGCCCAAAGCCAAACGAAAGAGGTTAGGCCGAGATGGTCGTGAGCGGATCAAACGACTGCGGCTAGCCGAACAAGGGCTGGAATCAAAAGCAGCAAAGTTAAAACCGCTTGATGGTTGATGGACAGAACCGGATTGATGTATAAATGAAATTGTAAACTTTTGATGTTGAAGTCACGTGTGTTGAATAATGAAGTTGAGTGATGAGGTGTGCGTTTTTGGGAAAACAATAGAGGCAGGGGACCAATGAAATCGGACACAAATCTTCTATCGATAGTCCGTGGACCCAAAGAGTACCCGACAATTATAGTGCAAGTAGTGCGCTCACTTTTTGCGAGTACTCACCCAGTTGACACATTACCAACGATGATCGCTCATCGGGTGTCAATTGGCAGAATCAACCTTGTATTCTGGGTTACGCTGGAAACAGCACGAAAGAGTGAGATGTTTGACCACCTGTAACCCACCAATATTTATTATGCTGACTTTCATTTTCATTAATAAATTTTTGTATAGTTGAAAATTATTTATTTTTGATTGTAATTATTAATATTTTTGAACACAAATAAAAATTAATTTTTTTAAAATGCATTTGATAAAATACAATGAAGAATATTTAGTTGGTTGTAAGTAGGTGGTTGTAACTAATTGGTATGTAGGTATCTAGATGTAAATACATGTTTGTAAGTTACTGTTTGTAAGTAACTAGTTTTAGGGACCTAGTTGTTGGTTGTTAGTACTTGGTAGTTGGTAAATGGTTGTAAATACTTAGTTGTTATTACTTGATATCTAGTTGTGATTATGTGGATGTAAGTATTTGGTATCTATTTGTTAGTTGGTTGTTAGTACTTGGTTGTTAAATTATTATTATTTATTATTATTAAAATTTGTAATAAAATTTTTCTTTGAAAATTATTTCATAAAAATTTCCATTTAAAAATATATTTCAAAATTATTTCAAAAAAATTTCCACTAAAAATTTACTTAAAAAATTATTTTTTTAAAATTTCTATTAAAAATTTCATTGAAAAATTTTATTTCTCAGAAACTGTTGGTTATTCAAACTTTTTGTTAATAAATTTTAAAATCTTACTTCAATTTACTTATTACATTACTTTAATTTAATTATTTAAAAATTATTACTTTAATTTACTTATTTAACTTTTATTTAAAATTATTGACCATTGATTACTTAATTTTAAAATTTTGACCTTTAATTAACTTTTATTTAATTTATTAGAACCTTAAATTACTATAATTCAAATATTTTAAACCATAATTTACTTTAATTTAATTTTTAGACCATTATTTACTTATTTGTGCCCATTCATTATTTTTGCTGGGGTGCTACTCGATTGATTCCAATGATTTTTAATTCCCGTCTAGAGGATGATGGTCTGTTACACTACCGCCCGTCAATTCCTTGTCAACTCCAAGTAGTACTCCACACGATCTTCATTCCAACATAATACCCATGAGTCGCTCCATGTTGGTACTGCATTACGTCGTCGAGACTCCAGAAAACAGGTGAGCCTCTGCCTTATGACTACTCTTTCCTGAAGCCTCGACTTTCCTTTCCCTGACTGCCGATAGAATGTCTTACGTCTTACTACTCCACCTCTACACTCGGTGCTTCCCCGTTCTCTGAGTTCGTTATCAGACATATCTCATTCGAAGATTTCAGTCAACCAAACAAAATTCCTTTATGGTGGTGGAAAAGAGAATAACAAGAACAAAGGAAAACCAATGAATTGAACGAAAAACATTTATTAAATTGTCAATATACACTAAAACGTAGATGCTACAAGCAAAACAGTTAATCACATCCTATCAATCACGAGAGTCATGCTAGTAAAGATTCAACCTGCACAAGAGTGTCGTTTCACTTTTCCCATTCTAATTCCGCCAACAAAGCCTCCAGATTGAAAAACTCGGATGCATTTTCTTCCCACGTGATGCCAGCCGCTGAAATAATTCGCCCCGGAATTCCGGTGTTTGCGTTGGTTGCTGGAGCAACACTACATTCCGTTGATTCGAAGGTTGCGACACGCTTCTTCTTCTTTTCGACAACTCTTTCCTTTTGCTTTCGTTTCCGTTCGGCTCGGGATAACTGTCACCGTTTTGGCTTTGATGAGGAATTGATAATAGGGGGTGCGTTGGATGCTGAAACAATCTTTGGATTCACCTTGCTAGTTCCAGTAAAGATAACGTCGTTGGGCTTAGGCGAGAGTTCTGCCTCTACGCACCCTTGGCACGATTTCTCCGATGTTCGCGACTATCAGGAGTCGGATCGTGGTGTGTGGGGAATACGTTATCCTCCTCGTGGATCGGAATACTTACGATCTTTCGGGTTGTTGCGGCTTGCAGATATACTTTATGTAGAGCCTCCGATTACTCCTTGATAAGAATGCGCTGTGATCTACTCTCGGCGATTAGGCTATCGCAGAAGTGCTCGCTACTATACAACTTCTTTCTAACTTCTTTCATCTGCACTGGACTAAACCACGTGCCTTCTAATTCATCGATCTTGCGCTTAAGCAGTCCGATTTGTGCTTGTAGTCCCTTGATGGCCGCATTCTTATCGGCGCACGAATAACAAGGCTTGAGAGAATGCTTGGTGACTGAGTTCATGGTCGTTAGCTATAAAAGAAAAGAGATATAAAGAGTGGCCATCTGTAATCCACCTCATGTGTAGGCGGACCATACATAGTAATGAAACATTAACTGCCTTACGGCCCATTCGATGCACCTATAAAGTTCTAGTAACTAGAAGGGCGTCACTGTACCAACACGAGAAATTCACCCCCCAGACGATTTATTAGACTGTATTATAAATACCCTAGCGCAATTCTGTATTTAAGGTAAAAGGTACAAGTTTATGGCACCGCGCCCCATATCCATCTGGATTCTTTATAAGGAAATTGGAATGCATATGAACGAATCATTGGAATTTATTTTTATTATCATCTGATGGTGGATAGGTATTTATTAAGATCATTGAACAACAAAAAATTATTATATAAAAAGATAAATTAAATTAATCCTAATGTGGAATTTATTTATTCTTATCTGTAAATGGCTTAGTCTAGGTATTGACAAGATAGCAATTTATGAGTCTAAAATTTCGCAATCAACCGTTTGTTGTGCATGGACTCGGTAGGAATTATGGCATTCGTGACAGGAGGGTGGAATCGAAAAAACAGTGCTTGTCCTCAGTCATTACCGGATGATCAGTTCACTATCTCGATTGTAGAATCCGAGTTGACAACAAAATATCTATGGCTGCGCTTATCTCGATTTATATTTCTAGGTGGTTGTTCGCACGATTCGTTTCATGTTATTCGGGTCTCACCAGACGGCATGGGCGGTGTTATCCCATCAGTGTAGACTTATTTGTATGCATTATGTCGAAAAATCATCATGTTTCATGTGCCTCTTGCTCACTCGACGTGCTTTCATCATCGGGTATTTCCGCACCTTACCGGCATGCAAGTTTCATATCGGGTGATTAACTGTCTCAAAATCATAGAAAATCGGTGCCTGTTGTGACTATGTGACTGATTTGTAGTTGCTGGTAAATTATTTAATGTATTTTCGCATCGTGCTGTTTCTCGTACGTGTATCGAGCTAAAATAGAATTATCTTGGGAAAGGATTCGCTCCTTGCAGAAACCCATTCTGGCTGTGCAATGACCAGTTCTAACTCACGATGTTCATTCCCGAGAGTAACTTCAATTTTTTGCTTTGTTGATTAAATAAAATTTGCATAACTATTTTTCGTGCCTATTTCTCGGGTATCTGTATTATAAGGAGGCGACGAAAAATTGACTCAATCTAATTTAAATAATTTGATGAGAATATGAAAAATGAGACAGACTTTACAGAGTTTTATTGAATGTAAAAGTGTTGACATAAACTAGATTTGGCATAGCAGTACTAATATAAGTGCTGAAAGTTAGATGAGATTCGCAAATTAACTGTGGTTTGTGAGAGTGTCCTCAATCAAATGTCGCCCTGGCAAAAGTCTACTTTCGGGTTAATGAGAGGTTCTAAAATATAAATCACCCTAGCTGAGTTTTTGGGGTTTTGAAATACATAATGAGAGGAATAAGGTAAAGTGATGAATTTCGCACGAAGATTTCGAGTGGAGAGCTAGTCCAAAATCTGTTAAGGAACCTTTAATCACGATAGTGTGCGACAACCTCAATCACTGTGTAGACCTACTCATGGCACTTCCTGCCCCTTTTATTTCGATGATACTTTCTCTCTCAAATACCCCATATTGACTTCATTTTTACAATAGTGTCTCCCACAAATTTTGCGCACCTTCAGCGACGGACCCATGGGGAAGCCCCACATTTCGGCCCGAAATCAGCTGCGTGACTGAATATGACCTCATACCCACCGGTTGAGCACCCGAAGGCTCCTCACACCATGGTATGTAGCATTTCAGCTCCACGTTACTCGGTAATTTCATTAAAGAATAAATCATAAAAATTCGCATCAAAAATAATTACTAACAATTCTATCATAAAAATAAATTATTAAATGTATCGAGTGAAAAAGGAGAACTACTAAATGTTTTAAGATTTTAATTTTTTAATCCAAATATTTACAAATGTATAATTACTACCATAATTTACATTATCATACCAAATCAAATAAAATGAAAATTTACCAATATATCAGTCCAAATATTTCCTGGAAGATAAAAATCTAAGTCCCAAAATTCGGTTGAGAACAATTAGATAATTGGTGAGTGATTTGTGGGCCGATCGATTTTCTCCTTTTCTCCTGATGAATTGTTTCTAGACTGTCCTGATTGTGAATGTTTTCAAATGCTAAATAGTCGTTAGGTTAACACTGAAATTTTTATTTCAGTGTCTACCTTATATACCTAATGTTGAATGTGTGCGGGCCAATCAGAATTGAGGCGCAGTTTCATTATTTATTTTAATTTAATTTCTATGTTTTTTGTTAATTTTCCTATTTTTCTTTATTTTTATTATATTTTTTTATTTATTTTCTTAAATTTCTTATTAACTATTTGATTTTTATGTTATTTTTCTCATATTTCTAGTTTTTCCTATCTCAATTTTTTATTTTTATTTTTTGTTTTAATTTTCATTGTTTAATTCATTATTTCCTCTTTATTATGTTACTATTTTATTTTTAATTTTTTAATCTATTTTCCTGATTTGTTTATTATGTTTGTATTATTTCTTTATGTTACTTTCTTATTTTGCTCGCTTTTTATTTAAATTCAGCCCAACACTTTAATTTAAAAATTTGAATCATTCATGATTATTCATGATTATTTTCTTTAAGTGAACGAATGCACTTTATATAAATTTTTTATTGTCAAAAGTTATGAAGATGTTGAGAACTGTAAATCAGTTACATCATCATATTTCAAGATAAATGACTCTACTTTATCGGGTTACATGTGTCCGGAATGTCTCATTATAACACCAGGTATGTGGTTAATGTTTGTACGACAACATGAACATCATCTTAGAAGATTCGAAGAAACGAAGAGTAGTATGATTACTAAAAGTAATTCTCTTTATACTATTAACAATTATTATTTTTTATAGTACAATTGAAAATGAATACATCATACGATCCTAAGGAGATTAAAGAATATGTTACAAGTTATGTTATTTAAGTTGTTTAATATTAATTATAAATATAGTTAGACAAAACTCTGGTACCACAAAACGAAAGTCAATATTTTACGGAAATGGATACTCTAACATTCAATTGTGTCCACGTCGAGAGTCTGACTTAAATGGTTCTCGTGTTGAATTGACAAGTGATGTATCTGCAATTAATTCTCCTGACATTGTTATTCCAGATTGTCTCATCAAAGAAATAGAAGATCATATTCAACGAATGGGGACAGTAAAAATACAATTTGGACTTTGTGCAGAGTTTATCAAAGAGGATGGTGAAATTAAAAAATGGTGTGTGTCGAATAAAGCAATTACAATGTCATCTTCATTTATTAATGATGGAATTGAAAAATTAAAAGAAAAGTTACAGCAATACACTCAACAAAGTAGTGGGTGGAGAATTCATAAAATATTAGAATTTACTATGATTTTAACTAAATTATCAGACATAATACATGTATCTGGTAAGTTTATTTACATTATTATATATATAAATCAAGTTATTTACTTAGGTTCAAGTTACATTAAAACGCCAAATTCCCTGAAAAACTGTCAGGCTTTAGTTAATGTTCAAAACAATGATCAATTCTGCTTTTATATAGCATGCTAGCCGGGTTACGTTATGATGATATACGTCGGGATAGAGAAAGAACAACAAAATATAACTTAAGTAGTAATATATATATATATATATATATATATATATATATATATATTTATAAATGTCATAAATCATTGAATTTTATTTTTAAGACTTAAAATGGAAATTTGAATGGTTTCCGATGAAGTTGGTTAACATTTGCCAATTTGAAGCAATGAATCCAAATCTAGCGATCAATGTTCTTAAATATAATAAAGATCCAATTAAACAAAAAACTAATGATATTTTCAAGAATCCGTTCGTTGACTTGGTATATAGAAGTACTTCCACGGGATCTCAAATATATCTCTTGTTGATTGAAGAAGGTAATATTTCCATTAATCATTAAAAATATTAACTAAATTTTAGAATTAAATTATCATTTTTTGGCTGTAACCAATCTCGATCGACTGCTCAATTACAGAGATAGAGTAGAAGGATTCAGAATCCAATCACATTGGTGTCATACGTGTCTTCACAGGTTTCAAAAACGTCCTGCTTTTAAAAGACATATAGGTTTTTGTAGGAAGTATGTGGAGCGGACGACTCTATACTCAATGCCAGAGAATAAATATATCGAATTTAAAGACTGGAGTAAAACTATAAAACAGCAGTTTGTTGTCTACGCGGACTTTGAATCAATATTACCTCTAGATGATAAACACTTCCAAAAACATGAGCCGATTGCATCTGAATTTGTGCTTCTTCATCAAGGTTGTCCGATCCGAAATGAAACATTTGTTGGGAAAAACTGTTCATACAAGCATTGGATGATATAGCTACAGACATAGTTTATCCGTGGTATAAAATTAATGGATCAAAGGAAATGATGGAACTCACTTGGGAACAGCAGGAAGAATTCACGACTCAAACTCATTGCTACCTTTGTAAAAAGATTATCAATATACCTGTTCGAGATCATGATCATTTTACTGGTCAATATCTCGGAGCAGCGTGTCAAGATTGTAATTTGGCTAGAAGAATCAATCCGTCTTTACCTGTTGTATTTCATAATCTTCGTGGATATGACATTCATCATATATTAAAATATGCAATTGGAAAATTCCCCGATTGGAATTTAATTGTTATTCCTCAATCAACAGAAAAGTTTCTCACACTTACAGCGACATCGAAAGGCAGAAGAATTAGATTCATTGATTCTTTACAATTTTTAAATAGCAGCTTGGCAAATTTATCAAAAAATTTACCATGTCTTCCACTGACCTCAGATGTTTTCGAATCACAGATGATCACTTGTAAAACCATTTTTCCTTATGATATGGCTACATCAATGGATGCTTTACAGTCAATAACAGAATTACCACTGATTTGGGAGGGAGTTAGTGAAGAAGATTATATACATGCAAATCGAATCTGGCAACAATACAACTGTGAGACACTGCTAGATTACATGCTAGTATATCTCAAGCTGGATGTTTTTCTGTTGGCCGATGTTTTTGAAGCTTTCAGAGAAAAAACATTTGACAAAGATGGACTTGAGGCTTTATCGTATGTTTCCATACCCGGATTAAGTTCGGCATCAGCTATTAAACAGTTACCTGAACCGGTAGAACTTATTCAAGATCCAGAGCTTTACCGTTTATTTGAAGCTGGTATTCGTGGTGGAATGACATTTATCAACAAACATCATGTTGAAGCTGATGAATCAACACAAATGTTGCGTGTGTGGACATTAATAATATTTTTATACATTGTGTGTGTGTGTGACCATAGGGGAACAGAATATTTTGTCGGATAGACTATATTGTGTGTGTAATAATAATTTTATTTTATCAACTTAACCGTCAAAATAAGTTTTTAAAATACCGCAACGTAATATATTTAATAATTAAAATATAATAAATTTTAAAATACCGCAACGTAATATATTTAATAATTAAAATATAATAAATTTTAAAATACCGCAACGTAATATATTTAATAATTAAAATATAATAAATTTTAAAATACCGCAACGTAATATATTTAATAATTAAAATATAATAAATTTTAAAATACCGCAACGTAATATATTAATTAATTAAAATATAATAAATTTTAAAATACCGCAACGTAATATAAATTTTAAAATACCGCAACGTAATATATTTTTTTTTAAAAAAAATTTAAAAATTTAAAAAAAAAAAAAATTTTTTTTAAAAAATTTAAAAATTTAAAAAAAAATTTAAAAAAAAAATTAAACCCCCCTACCCCCCATGGGGGGGGGGGTAGTGGGTATGACGTCATATGTCTTTGTGACGTCATCGATGACGTCATATGTCTTTGTTCCCGGGTCCACACAATACCCTACTATTCTTCATCATCAGAATTTTGTTTTTTATTTTTACATTCTTTTATATGTTCTAAATAATAGAAATTTAGTTTTGTTGAAAAGTTACAATTAGGGCATGTAAATGTTTCTCTATTTTTTCCGATACAATTTTCAAAATGTTTATTATATCCAGAATGAAGAAATCTTCCTTTACATTTAGAACATACTTTTGAATTTGTATCATTAAGATTATTTTCTTTTAATAAATGAGCTTTCGACTTACAGTGAGAAATTAATCCAGTTTTATTTTTAAAAACTTTATTACAAATATTACAATTCATTTTTTAGAAAAATTTTTTATTGGATCCTCTGTTTTGATTTTTTATGATGTTTTATTTTTCTATTTTATTAATATCCAGCAATTTGCCAATCCTGGCGACTTGTTATAAGTAGTAAGTAGTAGTTTATCCAAGTAGTGTGTATATACCCCTAACCAAAGTAACCCCTCAACCTTTTCATAATGCCATATTTCTTTTCTATTCTCTTTATGCTTAAAAATGCTATAAAAACTTTAATTTTGGGGTGTTTTTTTAATGAATGGAGGGCCTTAAAAAATTGAAATCGTCAATTTGAGTTTTTAAAAATAGGGTGTTAAATGACATAAAGGCGTAAATTCTAGGGTGTTTTTTAATGAAACTAAGCGATATGGAGGCATGATAGGTTGAGGGGTTGTTTTGGTTAGGGGTATATACACACTACTTCTCTGAAGTCTAAGGCTTTTGTGTGCATTCTAGCGAACGCTGAGCAGGCGCTCAAGCGTTAAACGAGAGATCTGATTGGTTGATGTTGGGGTATCGAAGCTTCTTGAAATAGGCTCCAATTCTGTATAATAAAAATATGTTGGACATACAGTATTATATATAGGACATAATTGGTGAGTTTTGGTAGTTCAAATGATAGTGGTTGGAAGGAAGTGGTTGGGAGGTAGAGGTTAGAGGGTACAGGTTGGAGGTTAGGGTTAGGGGTTTGGAAGTAGAGGTAGTTTCAAAGGTGAAGGTTTCTAGAGACTAGTGGGTAAGAAGGTTTTGGGTGGTAGAGGTGGGTAGAAGTTGGAGGGTAGAGGTTGGAGGATAGGGGTTTGGAAGTAAGGGTTGGTTGGGAGGTGAAGGTTTTTTGAGGTTAGTGGATTAGAAGGTTTTGAGGGGTAGAGGTGGGTAGAGGTTGGAAGATAGGGGTTTGAAAGTAGGTTTGAAGGTGAAGGTTTCTTGAGGCTAGTAGATGAGAAGTTTTTGGGTGGTAGAGGTAGGTAGAAAAGGAGAGGTGGTAGTGGTAGGAATATAGGTATTAGTTAGTAGGTGGTGGGATTGATCGGGTTACAAAGATTTAGATATAAATAAACAAAAATATAAATATAAACAACATAAAAATCTGGATACAGGCGCATAGGGGAGTATGGCCTTCTGGTTGGATTGGTTGGGTTGAGGTTTCTTGGATTAAACACAAATTAATACACAAAAGGACAAGGGATGCGACATATGAAACGTTTGACTGATCCAATTGCTTGAGAGATCAGTCATTGGAATTGGGTTTGGGCTCCGCAGGGCACTATGGCCCTCTGGTCGGATTGGCTGGGTTGAGGTTTCTTGGATTAAACACAAATTAATAACACAAAAGGATAAGGGATGCGATATATGAAACGTTTGACTGATCCGATTGCCTGAGAAATCAGTCACTGGAGTCGTGTTTGGGCTCCGCAGTCTGACTGGATTGAGGGACAGGTGTCAAATATGTCCTTGAGCAAAGCATGGCCTTTCCCTGTCCATAACTGGTCAGATTCTTACGTTGGTTGGCTTCTGATTGCTGGACCACAGGTGCTCCAGCAAGCTATGTTTTTAAGTGATTGGCGATTGAGGTAGTGACAGGCAGTCGGAGTGGCTCTATTCATCATTGGATATTCATCATGGTGTGTCCTTTCTAGTAAATAAGTCGGTTGCCCGAAGAAGTGTATGGTTTAGGTTATTGGAAATATATTTTTATCAATTAAGCTTAAGGGATTACTATTTATTATTATTATTAATATTAATATTATTATTTGTATCACTAGTTTTATTTTTATTGTCATTATTGTTAATATAATCTCGATCGACTGCTCAATTACAGAGATAGAGTAGAAGGATTCAGAATCCAATCACATTGGTGTCATACGTCTTCACGGGTTTCAAGAACATCCTGCTTTTAAAAGACATATAGTATGTGGAGCGGACGACTCTATACTCAATGCCAGAGAATAAATATATCGAATTTAAAGACTGGAGTAAAACTATAAAACAGCAGTTTGTTGTGTACGCGGACTTTGAATCGATATTACCTCTAGACAACAAACACTTCCAAAAACATGAGCCGATTGCATCTGAATTTGTGCTTCTTCATCAAGGTCATCCGATTCGAAATGAAACATTTGTTGGGAAAAACTGTATCAATCAGTTTATACAAGCATTGGATGATATAGCTACAGACATAGTTTATCCGTGGTATAAAATTAATGGATCGAAGGAAATGATGGAACTCACTTGGGAACAGCAGGAAGAATTTACGAACCAAACTCATTGCTACCTTTGTAAAAAGATTATCAATATACCTGTTCGAGATCATGATCATTTTACTGGTCAATATCTCGAAGCAGCGTGTCAAGATTGTAATTTGGCTAGAAGAATCAATCCGTCTTTACCTGTTGTATTTCACAATCTTCGTGGATATGACATTCATCATATATTAAAATATGCAATTGGAAAATTCCCCGATTGGAATTTAATTGTTATTCCTCAATCAACAGAAAAGTTTCTCACACTTACAGCGACATCGAAAGGCAGAAGAATTAGATTTATTGATTCTTTACAATTTTTAAATAGCAGCTTGGCAAATTTATCAAAACATTTACCATGTCTTCCACTGACCTCAGATGTTTTCGAATCACAGATGATGACTTGTAAAACCATTTTTCCTTATGATATGGCTACATCAATGGATGTTTTACAGTCAATAACAGAATTACCACCGATTTGGGAGGGAGTTAGTCAAGAAGATTATATACATGCAAATCGAATCTGGCAACAATACAACTGTGAGACACTGCTAGATTACATGCTAGTATATCTCAAGCTGGATGTTTTTCTGTTGGCCGATGTTTTTGAAGCTTTCAGAGAAAAAACATTTGACGAAGATGGACTTGAGGCTCTATCGTTTGTTTCCATACCCGGATTAAGTTCGGCATCAGCTATTAAACAGTTACCTGAACCGGTAGAACTTATTCAAGATCCAGAGCTTTACCGTTTATTTGAAGCTGGTATTCTTGGTGGAATGACATTTATCAACAAACATCATGTTGAAGCTGATGAATCAACACAAATGTCATAACTAGATGTTAATAATTTATATGGATGGGCGCTGTCGCAAAAACTTCCTATTGGAGAATTTAGATGTATAAATGATCAAACTGAAATGAATGGTATTGTTGAAAGATGTGCAAATGGGGATGAGTTTGGTGGAGATCGTGGATATGTTCTAGAGGTTGACATCGTCATTCCTGATAGTATACAAGATAAACTAGATGATTTACCTATAGCTCCTGAGCTTTGTTATCCACTTGGTAGTAAAGTTGAAAAGCTGTTGTTAACTCATGAGCCTAAGAAAAACTATGTAGTTAATGGTAGAGTTTTGACAGAGTGGTTGAGTTACGGCGCAAAAGTCACAAAAGTTAATCGTGCTGTAGAATTCAAACAAGTGGCTATTTTCAAAGGATATATTGATTACAATACCAAAATGAGAGCAGCTAGTACGGATTCGTTTCAGCGAGATTATTATAAGTTAAAGAACAACAGTTTATACGGCAAAACTGTGGAAAACTTGAAGAAACGTATAAATTTGAGATTATGCAGCAAAAGCAAAAGATTGATAACTTATTGTAGTCATCCTATGTTTCGTCGTAGCATCAAGATTGCGGATGATCTCATTGCTGTTATACTCAATAAGGAAATTGTGTGTTTAGATAGACCAATGTATATTGGACAAACCGTACTTGATTTATCTAAACTTCGCATGTACCAGTTTCAATATAAAGAACTATAGAGTTATAGATAAGAATTCAATTGTCAAATTAATATCGTAGCCGGTGACACAGATTCCTTCTTTTTAGAGTGTAAAAATGTTGATTTACGCTTACAACTATATCCAAAAATGATTGAAGATGGGCTCCTAGATACTTCAAATTATCCAGTGGCTGATCCATTATTCTCAGATAAAATTTGTTCTGTAATCGGGAAATTCAAGGATGAGAATAAAGGAAATCAATATAAAGAATGGGTGTTTCTTCGTCTCAAGTGCTACTCACTCCAAGGCGATAAAAACACTCTAAATGCCAAAGGAATTAGACTTACAAATTCTAATATCACCCATGAAGCCTATAAAAAAGTGTATACTGATGGTGGAACAGTGAGCATCGCACAAAAAAGAATAGGAAGTGTCAATCATCAGTTGTATACTTTCATGACAGAAAAACGAGCTGTCCAATGTTTGGACGATAAAAGGTATTGGTACAATTGTAATGAAAGCTATGCCTACGGTCACTATAAGATTCGTCAAATGCATATTGCAACTGCTATGTCTAGAAATGAATGCAAATCGAAACAAGCACTTTAACAATTAAATTTATGTGAATAATAAAATATATATTGTGAATTATTTGACTTCTTTAATTAAAATATGTTTTATCATTTAATAATTCATTTGTCCAATTAATTTAGATAATTAGTTTTAAGTAAGAATTATTATCTATCATGAAAAACTTTGCTTTGTTTTGAAAAATTAATGCAAAATTAAATGTAATGAAAAATTAAATGTAAAATAATAACAAAAAAAAATAATAATAATAATAATAATAAATATAAAAAAAATTAAATAAAAAAAAATTTAAATTAAAAAAAAAATTAATAATTAGTTAAATAATTAATTGAAAATTAATTAAAAATTAATTAAAAAAAATCAATTAAATAACGTAAGTAATTAAAATAAAACAATAAAATGATAATTTAAGCCTTTTGCTGCAAATAATGTATTTAATGAAAGAATTTTCGACTATACTATCGTCGAAAATTCTTTCATTAAATACATTATTTGCAGCAAAAGGCTTAAATTATCATTTTATTGTTTTAAATAATAAATGCTGCTACCAAGCAATCATCATTTTATAATTAAAATAAAATATTAATAAATAATTAATTAAATGTAATAAATTGAAAATTAACTAAAGTAATTATTTAAAACAAAAAACATAATAAAATAATTAATTAATAAATTTAAAAAAAAATTAAATAGAAGTAATTAAATAAATTTTAAAAAAAAGTAATAAATAAAATGATTCGATTGACCTATATTTATCTTGATATTCCATGACCTTGAAAGTGCGCTGGAGTCCTTACTATATACTACTTCTGTTGTCAAGTGTTATTTGTGAATTATATAAAAACACGCTTGGAGTCAGAGTAACATTAAATTTTGTCACATACTCAATAACCCAACATCAATAACAATCCAAATCTGTCCAACCCGAGCGAATATAAATTTCCAATTCCTCACACTTACACTCAAATTCTTCTAAATTAACATGGTGAAGTCCCCATAATATTTTTGTCAGAAGACAAGGATAACGACACAAGTTGACTAATGATAAAAGATAATTTCTCGATCGAGTATCAGTGGTAGTGAATCTCCAATTTTTATTTTAATAGCGACAACATGGTTTTTTAACACAACATCTCCTTACGTATGGGATAATTTTCGGGTTAATGATCTAAGGTTGCGACGATAAAGTAAATGTTATGTCAACGATGCGAGTTCTCCTCTGCGGGGGGAGGGGTAATTGGGTTTAGTATGCGTTCGTCATGATTTCTGTGAGTATTCAAGTGGAAAGCTAATCGCTCGGTCAAACGTTCTAAATCTGTTTAGTATCAATGTGATAAAGCTGGTTCTTCTTCCTTTCTTTGTAGAAAATGTACAATCTCCCTTCTACGTCGGCGGCACTCAAGCCTTGTTTCTCCTGTGCCGACAAAATTTCGATAATTAAAACTCTTCAAGCTCAGATCGGACTACTAAAGAAGACCATAGAGGTACATGGTTTTCCCCTTGTCAGATGAAAGACATGAGAACGAAACTCTTCAGGGTGGAGCACTGCCTAGATAGCCTCATTGAAAATTGCTCTTCAAAGAACAATCAGAAGCATTACATAAAGTATCGGTGCAAGCAACTCTCAACAAAGAGATTGCAACCGTGCCTATCAGGGAGGAGGACAATGTTTTCCCCCTGCAATACCAGTCTACAGGAGCCATTCGGCCAATGAAAAAATCTTGCACCAGCTGCGTGGATACGCTTCTGTCAACATCCACACCTGAGTATCACCGGGGTTAGCCAAGCTGTTCCGAAACCTAATCCATCTAAATCGAAAGTCTCGCCTCCAGTGCCTCTAGTCAACGCCGACAGCCGATTCGGTCAGAGGGAAACAAGAAACGGCGTAACGAGAAACCCAATTAGTCGCCGAAGGAATTTGTCGTGCTCTAGAATCTCTAGAAGGGCGCTTGTCGTCGTGCCCTAGTGCAGTACTTCTTGGGAAGAAAATGCAAAGGACTTCTTTGATCTCGACGAGATTTTTGCCGAAACCTCGTCGTCCACATTATGAGATCCGACAAAAATTCGAGATGAGAATGCTAAAGACAAGCAGTGTATCATCTTATTAGACTCTCTCTATCAACTTGAGTACTTTAATTGAATAGGTAGGTGTAAATCGAGTGATTTTTATTTTCCTTGCATTCTGTTTTTTTGCTGTGGTATAATATATGTGTGATTTTGTCCAGAGTTGTGTTATAAATTTTCCATGATATGACTGAGTGATGTAGAGTTGGTTTGAAAATGGTGTATTTATCTGAAAGACCGAAAAAACCGATCAAGTTTCCAATAAATGAAGTAAGACTTAAGTCCTCCCATCGGCAGTCAGTAGAGGAGCAAGTCAAAATGTCGTAAAGGAGTAGTCCTAAGATAGGGGTTCACCTGCTTTTCTGCATTCCGCCATCATGATACAGGAATAACATGCTGTAGGGCATGGATGTCATGGTGTGAGAATGATCATGAGGGTTCCGATTAGCGGTCAACAAATGGAGTTGTGTAGAGTGACTGACCATCATCCCCTAGTAGTAAAGTGAATCGATATTTGCCTAGTCGACAACCCAACATAATTATTTAATGTAATAATGATCAAATTTACTTGAAAAAGGCAGTGCCGAAAATTCGTGAGTATCAACAAACATCGATATATTACTGATTAATAGTCTTCAAACTCTCTTTTTAATAAATTCAATGGAAAAATAATCAGTGGTGAAATTGAAATAAATAAAGGTTCTTATAATAATATTTTTTATTTATATCATTATTTTTAGCCCAACAATACAATTGATCTGTAAATTTGTAAAAAAACTTGTTCTAACGTTCCTAATTTTTGCCTTCTGTAAATTTAATACACTAAATTTATCCGAAATACTGATGCTTGGGGTCGGGTGTGTGTTCACTTTAAACTAATTGAATCAAATATATAGATTAATTAAACTTATGGTTAAAATCCGATATTTTTCTTAAGCTAGATATAGCTTGCCCGTTTATATTTTTTCGATCTCCTCACGATCCTTTTATAGCAAATTAATTAACAGCTGGAATTGGATTCTTATTTTATTTTTAAAATTACTATAATAAGTATATGGTCTATATATAGTAATTGATTATACTATTTATATTTATGATACATTTTAGGTAATTATATAATTAATTATTTATACTATTATTATAATTATGCTATTTTTAGTAATTTTTATTTATTTTACTTATTATTTTATCCTAATTAATCCTTATAGCTATTGTTTTCTCGGATCCAAACCCAACAATACTTTGGCTGCTTTACCGAGTCGGATATTTTCTAAAAAAATTTACAAACCTTAAAATACTTCGACTTTCTAACGAGACCTGTAGCCCTCTGCAGCAATTGCTTTATTAACAAGAGTCGGATTTTTTTTACAAAATATCTCTGGAGTCATAAAATGGCTATAGTTGTGATTTTGAAAAGTTACTCTGTAGCCCTCTGCAGAAATGGAAGAATCCTATTACCCTTCTGCAGCACTAAGGAGGAGAGAGGGGATACACGGGATGGTCGTGCTGCAGAGGTACACTAATTACCTACTTAGTATCTGTAGATGAGTCCGACTGAACTGAAGGAAAATGGAAAAATAATAAAGTATAATAAATTGAAACAGATATTAAATAAATCGAAATTATAATTTAATAATTTAAATAATTTATATTCCATAATTAAATAATATTCTAATCACGATATGTAATTTTATTGTTTATATACATTTAATGCATTATTTGTTTAGTTAGTGTTTAATTAGAAATTAACATCCTAAATATTAAGGAAACATTTTTACTTATTTATTTTAAATGTTTTAAAAAGTTTTTAATGATTTCAAATGAATTATTTTTCAAATATTTTGTATTGAATTTGTGATTAACAATTTTCGGTTAATTTAATGTAAATTATTTGCAATTTAGATCGAATGTCGAATATAAATGAAAAATTGACTATAATTTCCCAGTTGATATCAGAGCGCAAATTTACAATTGTCAATGATATCAACGAACGTTATAAATGTGGCATTTGCAAAGGGATTATGAACAATGTCCATCAAGCAATTTGTGGATGTAATTTTTGTCATGGATGCATCAATCAATTTATTGAGAATGGTGGTACCGTTTGTCCCTCATGCCCATATGAAGATGTATTAGACATTGTTAAAAATCACGGATTGAACATTGAAATTTCTAGAATTGCCGTAAGATGCTCAAATGAAGAATGCGGGTATGAATGCAAACTCATAGAAATGGATGAGCATTTGAAATTATGCTCAATAAAAAGTGTCGAATTCCCGTTTTAGTGATATTGGCTGTCAGTTGAAGGAGATGAACAGAGATCAATCAAATGAGCATTTTATGTTTAATATTGAGGGCGATACTAAAATATTGATTGAAATGATCGGAAAATTAAATAATGAGATGAATTGGCAAAAAAAAAACAATTTGAGAGAATTGAAGGAAAACAAAGTTAAAAATCAATCAGAAATAAAAATTTTGATAGCGAATGACATGGAAAAAGATGAAGCAATTGCATCATTGAGAAATGAAATGAATGAGCTAAAGGTAAATGGTATGAGAAAAGATGAAGCAATTGAAACATTGAGAAATGAAATCAATGCGATAAAGGTAAATCAAATATCTGATTGATTTATTAATAACTGGCATAATTCAGCAAGAAAATCAAGAGCTGAAAACCATAATGAGAAATAGCAATAATAATTTGTGGATCAAATTGGATCAGATGGATATCGAGATAAATGACAGGTGCAGAAATGATACGGTCAAATCGATAAATGAGCAAATTGAATCTGTGAGAGAAATTAATTGATTGAATTGATCTGATAAATTGATTTATAAATATTCAGATCAATCAATTGGAATTGGAACAGCAAATGAAAATTGTCGACAGAAAATGCCAAGTGAGAATTGAGAGCATTTGATTATTGTTGATGATAAATTGATCTCAGGAATTGAATGGAAATGTGCAAATCATTCACCAGGTGAAGGCTGACAGTGATAGGATGGCGCAGGAAATGCAGGAAATGAAGGGGGAAAGGGATAAACTGACACGGGAAATGCAGGAAATGAAGGGGGAAAGGGATAAACTGACACGGGAAATGCAGGAAATGAAGGGGGAAAGGGATAAACTGACACGGGAAATGCAGGAAATGAAGGGGGAAGGGATAAACTGACACGGGAAATGCAGGAAATGAAGGGGGAAAGGGATAAACTGACACGGGAAATGCAGGAAATGAAGGGGGAAAGAGATAAACTGACACGGGAAATGCAGCGAATCAATAAATTCCTGGAAATGCGGCATGATGGGCTGTTGCAGTTGCCAATCGGTAAAATCAATGAAATGCAATGGATGTGGAGTGATGCATTCTACAATTTCCAGAATCCATATGAAATGCAATTGATGCTGATTAATGCAGCTGATAAATTGAATATATTGCTAAGGATTCATTCTGCTGCATTTGATGATGATTTGCAATGGCCAATGAAGGCAAAAATAAACATTGATATTAGATCATTAAATAATGCTCAACAATCAAAATCATTGACACAATCACTGACAATCAAAAAACCAGCAAATGAATCATATGAACTAAGTGGTGCATTATCAATTGCCCATGCAGATCTGAATGCATTACAATTGCTTGATAATAATTGTATAATTGATTGTTATGTTGAATTTGAATAAATTTTGCCTGATTTCCATTTAGCTTTCGGTTCGATTCTTGCAGGAAATTATAAATATAAATAACTAGCTAATTAATCCGCCTCCGCTCGCGATTCCAAACCGCATATAATAGTAATTCAAAATATTTAAAAATTGTTTTAGTTACATTTTTAGGCGGGCTTTGAGGATAAGAGAGCAAAATTTGCGAAATAATATAAATTGTCTGGAGCCCATTGCAAAAATAATGTTACAGAAATGTTTACCTGTTAGTTTTTATTCCCATTAAAATTTTTTTAAATTGACTTTTCATGTTTACTATTCTCGTGCTTATTTCGATATTCTGAATTTGTTGCACACAATTTCATTATTTTGATATTTGATGTAGTGCATAGGAGGGAGTTATTTATCTGAATATTTATTTGGGAAGGAAAATAAGGTATTATTTTGGATCATTCATAAAGTAGGGTAGTTTTTCATCGAGTTCTAAAAAAAATAACGAACCCTAATGAAACTAATATTACCAATTGGTGGGTTATCTTTGGGGAGTCTTTCATTATTGTATGTTTCTCTATCCGATACTTTTGCCATGTTTCACTTTCCCCTAGTAAACATGCATAATTATTTTATCCAGCCGCTAAACGCCCATCGCAAGCGACGTTAATGCTGCAATTTAGCGGTTGGCTGTCGGGAAAAGGTGAGCTCTACCATAATAACTGCCACTGACCCAACGAGCCCTGGGTTCATGAGCTACTGTAGAAGGTTTAGCGCTCCATTTTTTATTGCTATTGCTTTTTGTAGCGGTTCTTTTTTATAATGAATCCTTCTGTGCTGATTTTGAGTGATTGTTTACGCTAGACTACTTTCTTTCGTTCACTTGTTGGTTTGGGTATTTTGTGTTTGGCTGTTGAATCATTCTAATTTTTTGTTGTAGTTATGTTGTTTTCCTGGTTTGGTTGAGTTGTTTTTCTTTTTCGTTTGGTTGAGTTGTTTCATTTTTAATTGGTTTAATGGTTTTGTCTGGTTTGTTGTCTAGAGTTGAGAGTTTTCTTTCTCGTTTTGTCTTTTGATTTGTGTGTTGTGCTTTTTTTGATTATTTGTTTGGTCGGGTATTTATACCCTTATTTTACTGAGTTCACTTTTAGAATTTCATGCGGGTGCTCAGTGTGTCATTCTGAGCACCCGGTCAGTTTATTGAACAAACTCAGGTAGGTAGGATATAAAAATATGATTTTTTGTATTTTTTAAACTCTCTTTCTCCTCCCCCTTTATTGGTAAATCACCTTCTTTTTTTATCACTCGTTCTTTATCTCTTCTTCTCTCTCTGGGGTTTCTTTTTCGGGCATTTTCTGGCAATTTTCCTTATTTTCCAATTTTTCCTCTAAAATGTCAGGACCGATGCCTCATCGATTCGCTGTTATTTTCTTATAAGTTTTTAATCTTTTTTTTGTCGTTTATCGCCTTATTGGAATTCTATGTAAAATTTTGTAAATTTTAATAACTGATTTTTTTATTTTAATTTGTATTTTCCGTTTTTTTTTGTTTTAATGTTTACTCTATTTATAATTTTTGTTTATTAATTAACTTTGGTATTATATTTTATTTTCTTTCTCATTTTATTTTATTTAATTTTATTTATTTATTGTACTTTTCCACTCGATTTTTCCTTTAATTTTGAATTTTTTGCATTTTTTCCCAACAGATGAATTATTCTCTCAATATATGTTTGCCTTTCTTTGCGATTAGTTTTTCTCATGATTTGTCTTATCCAGGCAGTCAAATGTTCCGTTCTTTTACATTCGTGCCACCTTTATAGTTGACGGCATTATTCTGACAATACCAACTTGTCACATTTTGAAAACAATTGTTTTTATTGTGTCCTTGTCGTTTGCACTTGTTACAGTAAGTGTTCGTCCGCGCATCACTTTCATTATCCAGTTTCATCTCAATTTCATTTCCTCTTGCGATTCTGTGGCAAGTTTTCTTCTTTGCATCATTGTTTTCGATATTTTGTTTCTCGTGATTATCTTTAACGTTCGATTTTTTTTGGTTTTCCTTATTGATTAAGGCCATATAATTTTGTGTGTCGGGTGTTTGAGCTGGAAGGACTAGTTCCCTCCCTACTGGTGATCTCTACAATTCCAGCCTTCTTGTTGTCCGTGACATTCATTGAAGTAGTGTCCTAGTCTTTTACAGTCTTTACTATATTTGTCAATGCTTCTGTTGTTCGTCGTCTCGCTGTTGTCATTTTCAATTCTTTGACAGTTATCTTTGTTTTTACACTGCCTGTGATGTTGTTTTTGGTTATCTGAAATGATTACCGTGGTTAGTTGGCTTGTCAAACTGGTAGTCATATCCTGTAAATATACTTCTTACATATTTTTAAGTTGTTTATCACTCGTTTTTTAATCTTTTTGCTTCGATTGTTATCAACAATTGTACTGGTTTTACGCTTATTTTCATTCGGTAGGTTCATGCTAATTTGATTGAAATCGCTTCTAATATCTACTTTTTACTCTCGCACCGTTCTTATTCTTAAAGGATTACTTCTTCTGGTGTCTATTTGACTTCTTGATCGACTTTTCTGATTTGAAATTGGTTTGATGGTATTTCTTTGGTTGTTTATTNTCTCTCTCTGGGGTTTCTTTTTCGGGCATTTTCTGGCAATTTTCCTTATTTTCCAATTTTTCCTCTAAAATGTCAGGACCGATGCCTCATCGATTCGCTGTTATTTTCTTATAAGTTTTTAATCTTTTTTTTGTCGTTTATCGCCTTATTGGAATTCTATGTAAAATTTTGTAAATTTTAATAACTGATTTTTTTATTTTAATTTGTATTTTCCGTTTTTTTTTGTTTTAATGTTTACTCTATTTATAATTTTTGTTTATTAATTAACTTTGGTATTATATTTTATTTTCTTTCTCATTTTATTTTATTTAATTTTATTTATTTATTGTACTTTTCCACTCGATTTTTCCTTTAATTTTGAATTTTTTGCATTTTTTCCCAACAGATGAATTATTCTCTCAATATATGTTTGCCTTTCTTTGCGATTAGTTTTTCTCATGATTTGTCTTATCCAGGCAGTCAAATGTTCCGTTCTTTTACATTCGTGCCACCTTTATAGTTGACGGCATTATTCTGACAATACCAACTTGTCACATTTTGAAAACAATTGTTTTTATTGTGTCCTTGTCGTTTGCACTTGTTACAGTAAGTGTTCGTCCGCGCATCACTTTCATTATCCAGTTTCATCTCAATTTCATTTCCTCTTGCGATTCTGTGGCAAGTTTTCTTCTTTGCATCATTGTTTTCGATATTTTGTTTCTCGTGATTATCTTTAACGTTCGATTTTTTTTGGTTTTCCTTATTGATTAAGGCCATATAATTTTGTGTGTCGGGTGTTTGAGCTGGAAGGACTAGTTCCCTCCCTACTGGTGATCTCTACAATTCCAGCCTTCTTGTTGTCCGTGACATTCATTGAAGTAGTGTCCTAGTCTTTTACAGTCTTTACTATATTTGTCAATGCTTCTGTTGTTCGTCGTCTCGCTGTTGTCATTTTCAATTCTTTGACAGTTATCTTTGTTTTTACACTGCCTGTGATGTTGTTTTTGGTTATCTGAAATGATTACCGTGGTTAGTTGGCTTGTCAAACTGGTAGTCATATCCTGTAAATATACTTCTTACATATTTTTAAGTTGTTTATCACTCGTTTTAATCTTTTTGCTTCGATTGTTATCAACAATTGTACTGGTTTTACGCTTATTTTCATTCGGTAGGTTCATGCTAATTTGATTGAAATCGCTTCTAATATCTACTTTTTACTCTCGCACCGTTCTTATTCTTAAAGGATTACTTCTTCTGGTGTCTATTTGACTTCTTGATCGACTTTTCTGATTTGAAATTGGTTTGATGGTATTTCTTTGGTTGTTTATTGTTTTGATCTGGTACGATCCGTTTTTGATCTTGACTTGATACTTTGTTTATTGCTTTGAGTGAATGTCTTTAATACTGGAATTTTGGCTGAATTGATTGCTTTATCTGAATTGAAAAATATCCGTTCTCCCAATCGTTTATCAAATATGTATATATTCTTATTTATAATGATGGTATCGTGTGGCATATCTCGGTAAATTCATTTTACGTAATTTCCTTTATTTCCGTTATATCTATTTCATTATTGTAATATCATTGTTGCTTTTATTCCTGAAATTCATTATGAGTTTCAATGTTGCTTCTATCACTTATTCCTAGTTTTCATTCATAGCTTTTCGTATTCCTCACACTATTCCCGTTATTATTTTCAATTCAAGGTTTCTCGTCTTCGTAACTCGTATCGTGTTATTTTTTTCCTTCTGTTGGGCTGGTAGCTAAAATAAAGAATTTATTTTTTTTTGTTTTAATTTGAGAATAAGATTTTTCTTTGTTTTAATAAATAAAATTACGGCAGTAGAGAGTCAACTGAGATACCTTAATAAGCTTGGAAAAAACAATAAGTCAAGTCAAATGATAATAGAACACCAAATAAAACAAATTAATCATAACAAAAATAGAATAATTAAAAACAACAAAAATAATTAAAAATCAAGAAACCGTAAGCAGTATCACAAGTTACACAGGCTAGAAAGAATGGAAAAAGTAATAATTGCGAACGTTTTTGTGATTTTTCGAAATAAGATTCATTGCAGAGAAACTTTCAGTAACAAGTTTTTTAGTTGATGTATAACTAGTTATTGGTGGAACTTTTGGAACTTTAATACCCTTTTTAATTCTTTTTCTTAATTTCCTAATATTTTTACCCTTGCTTTTAAAAAACATTATTACTCGTACATGTTTTCAAGTTTGTTTATAAACCATGGCATCCATGCGGTATTTTTGTAGCATCTTGAAATGCACTGATAAAAACATTTCGATTGTTAGGGTACGATTGACGTGCAAGAAAATCAATGGCAGTTGTATCTCAAGGGTTCTTAAAAATAACTAAATATTGAACATTTAAATTATGTGTTCGATGTGCACCACCTTGATGAAATAGATTTTGTGTAATGAAAATAACTGTTACACCAACATGTCTGCTGATTTTTGTAAATAAATTATAAAAATCTTTTTCTTTATTGACTTCTTGGTACAAATCATCGATAATGATGACATCAACTTTCTTTAACCGACTGGACCAGTTTTTATTAAATCCCTTTACTATTTTTATGTTTTTCAATTTTCAGAAAAACATTTGATTGCGTCAATTCATGTTCTTCATCAGTACCCCTATGCTAATAAATCCTATTGAATTTGTTTTGAACATATTTGATTTTAGTAATTTTCATATATATATATATATATATATATATATATATATATATATATATATATATATATATATATATATATATATATATATATATATATATATATATATATATATATATATATATATATATATATATATATATATATATATATATATATATATATATATATATATATATATATATATATACATGATTATGGTCTAAAATTTTCAATTAAGTAAATTAAGGTCTAAAATATTCAATTAAGTTCTAAAATAAAGTCTAAAATTTTCAATTAAGTAAATTATGGTCTAAAATTTTAAATTAAAGTAAATTATGGTATATATTTTTAAACTTAAGTAAATTAAAGATAAATAAGCAAATTAAGGTCTAAAATTTCAATTAAATAAATTAAGGTCTAAAATTTTCAATTAAAGTAAATTAAGGTCCAAATTTCGAATTAAAGTTAATTAACACTAGATTTACGGACGAAATTACATACCTATTTTTACTGAAACCCGTCATATTGACGGATACATTAAAATGCTTGTATTGAGCAAAATATATTGAAAAAAATATATATATTTTGCAAAACTGATTTAATATAAAAAACATAGATGAATATATTCATAATTTATTTCATTTAAAAGCAAAATATTTTTTTTTCAACATTATTCAACACATTTTTTGCATACATATATCATTTTTTGTGTGCATTTACCACAAACATATTTATTACATTTAATACAAATATTATTGGTTTTGTTTTTTTTACAATATCCGATTTGGCAGGATTTGCGTATATTAGACTTATTTTCTATTGACGATAATGGGTTAGAACCTTTTTGGTATTCACTTCGATATTCCGCTGCAAGTTCATCAGCCAATTGAAAAAGAAATTTTTTTCTGGATATATTTTCCCCCGTGGTTTCCTTGTATAGCACCCAAGCATTAATTCCCGACAAATCTAAAATGTTGTAGAAGACTTGTAGAGGCCATCTACGAGACCCTGATTTTACGCTATATTTCCGTGCCATTTGGTCAACTACATCAACACCAAATTTGGTTTGGTTATAAAAAGAAACAGTTTCTGGCAAACGTTTATTATTATCTTCAATTTTTACAAATTTATGTTTTGAGCTGAGTAGTAAAACCTTTTTTTGTGGTTTACTTTTATATATCGTTAGAACACATGACCCAGATTTGTAAAGAAGTGTAGAGAAGCGTTTCATGTTATCTTTCTTATTTTTAGCTGATTTTGGCAATTCCCTTTTGTTAGCTCGTATAGTTGTTCTTTTTGCAAATAATTTATTTGCAAGTGGAATGCTCGTAAAAAAATTATCTGTCGTTATATTTCCTAAATACGGTTCAGCAAGTTTGAGCACTATGAACTCGCTCAAAGGTACTGATCCCCGAGTTTCGTCTTTACCTAAGTACGGGAAGCCATTTAGCAGATATTTACTATTTATGTCTGCCGCCAACCAAAATTTTATACCAAATTTATCTGGTTTATTTGGCATATATTGCGTAAATCGACATCTAGCCTTTGTGGGGAACAATTGTTCATCAATGGTAATTGTTGAAAGCTATAACATTTAATTCTTCGGTCATCAAAATAAATTACTAAGACTATTAAATCCAAAATTATATTTCATTAAATCTGATTATATAAACAAATATTCTTGGGACATTTTCTAAATTTTAATTTCAACCAAATATCAACATACCATCGCATTCATACTTGAATTTCAATTTTATTAAAAATTATTTTATTTTAAAATTTCAATTATCATTTCAATTTTAATATATTAAAATAATTTAAGTTTCAATTAAAATTTTACAAATTTTAATCATGAACTAATTTAATTTAGTATTTTAATTTTAACTCCTCACATCCCCCTTTTTTAAAATGTTTGATCTCAACATTTCTGACTACCATCTTCCCATTTTGATCTTTAAGTAAGTAGCTCCGTTCATGTATTTTCTTTATCACTTTGTTCGGCCCTTCCCACCTTGCATCGTCTTTATTTCGAATTTCTTGTTTGATCAAGACCACATCTTCCATTTCAAAATCTCTCACTGTTTTGCTTATTTTTGGTTTTAGTGTTTTATCCTCTATTCTCTTTTCCATATCTTCTCTATTTATTTCTTTATTCGAGTACCAGTTCATTCTGTCGATTTTCCTCCCAAATATAATCTCTGCTGGGCTTACTCCCGTTGTTTTTTGAACTGTTGCATTTAACGTATATTCTATTTCTGGCACTATATCAGCCCAGTTTTTCCTTCCTCCTTCATTCAATGACGCGTTAATATACTCTCTGATATTTCTGAATTGTCTTTCAATAATACCATTCGTGTTATGGTGATATGGGCTTGAGAAAATTAATTCAATGCCAGCTGCCTTTGCTAGTTCTTTTATACTTCTTGCTTCAAAGTTCTTCCCACAATCTACATGAAGTTCTTTTGGAGCTCCAAACTTTAATATCCATTTATTTAATAACGTCTCACTAATTGTTTTTTCGTCTTGCTTGTTTATGGCCGTTAATGAGATGTATTTACTATAGTGGTCAATGATTCCGCAAATATATTTCTTTTTGTTGAACGTCTCTTTCAATGGCCCACATATATCCATATATATCTTCTCGAATGGTTCTGTACTCTTTATTGTTTGAGTTTCCTCCTTTGTCTTGGTTGTTATCGTTTTCATTTTCTGACATCTTTCGCAGTTCTCAATTACCTTTTTTACTTCCGTTGCTAAATTTTCCATGTCGCAGTTATTCTGGATATATTTTGTTACTTTCTGTGCACCTGCATAGCACAGCAATACGTGTACTTCTTTTATCATCCTCTGTCTATTATCTGACGGTATCCATATTTTACCTTTCTTAGTTAGTACCGTGTTGTTTTCCATTATGAACTTACAATCTTTATTTTCTAACTTATTCTTTATTTCTTGGACCTCCATATTGTCATTTTGCCACTTGTTATATCCGCCTTCTGCTGTTACTGTTAATATTCTGGTTTTAATTTTGCCGGTTTTTGCGTCTTCGTGTTCCATCATACACTGTACACATGTTCCGCATGTTTTCCTGGATAGCATATCCGCGTTTGTATGGCTTGTTCCTTTCCTGTATTCCATTTTAATATCCAGGCTGCTTAAATAGTTGATCCATGTCTGGAATTGAGCAGTTATTGGTTTTTTCGTTGTTACCATAAACGTAATAGCTTTATGGTCCGTTCTCAGTACGAATCTCTTACCATATAAGTAATGGTTGAAATGTTTACAAAAATAGTATATTGCCAATAATTCTTTTCTGGTAATGCAGTATCCTTTTTCGTGGCTGCTCATCGCATGTGAACCATATGCAATGACATGTTCATGTCCTTTTTCATCCTTTTGCGATTATAAATTTTGATGAGGATATTGAATAATCTTCTAAGAATTTCATGTTAACTGATTAAAGGTTTTAATGGTGATAAATTTAATTGATAAATTTAATTAATTTCTTGATAATTAGTTGTATTTTATTGAATAGTTTTTAAATAAAAATTAATTTTATTGACAATTAGGTTAATAATTAAGTGATAGAATAAATTTTTGATGATAACTTTGTAATGTATTTGACTAGATAATTTTTTCAATAAACTTTCTAAGAATATTTCCATTTACACATTGATGAACTTTAAAAAACATAAGCTAAAAAACCAGTTAACGTTAAATTTACTTGAAAATGATTGTAGAATATACTGAAATTTAGTTTGCTGTTATTGCTTGAAAATGAATCGATGAAGAATTATGATCAATCAATATATATCATTTCTAGTTAGGTATTTGATGGGTGAAATATTTGTAGGAAATAATGAGTTTATTATGTCTTTGTTTCATAAGTCGACTTTAGCGTCAAAATGCGTTTTTAAAATATATTTAAATTTTAAAATACCGCAACGTAATATATTTATTTTTTCCTACCCTTCCTTGATTTTGATTGGTTAGTAGGCTCTTATTATTTACCATGATTGTAATGAATTTATACTGAATTTTGTGTATAATTTGAGGAATTAGTAAATAGATTTGACTATACATGTATTACTTCAAAAAAAGTAGTTAAAATTAATTAATTTTAATTTATTTATTCAATCTAAATCAATTATCTACTAGATCTTATTTGTTAACTTAGTCGATTCATATTAACTTGAATGAAGTATTTTATTTATTTACTTGATGATTAATGACTAGAATTTAAAGTTCTTTCCTGTCCATTAATTACATTTTTATAATATTTATTTCGTATATTTTGAATAAATTTAATTTTTTTCAATTATTTAATCAATTTTTACCTAGTTATTGATGCCTTGAGTTCAATTAATTTTTCATCCAATTTTTCAAGTGATGAGTATTTTCTTTTAAAGATCAATTTGTTAGTACATAGTTGTAGGTTGTAAGTAGTTGGTTGACTTTTTAGATTTTGATAAGATAGTGTATGTGATGAAGAATATTTTGTATTTAATTGCTATTATTTTTATGTGTTGTTAGTTGATTGTTGCTACTTGGTATCTAGTTGTTGGTATCTTATATTTGGTAATTGGTACAGTGTTGTTTACTGATTGTTGTTATATAGTTGTAGGTTGATAATGCTTAGTAGCTGGTTGATGTTTGTTGTAAGTACTTGGTATCTAGTTGTTAGCTGGTTGTTAGTACTTAGTAGCTAGTTAATGAGTAGGTTGTGGTTGAGTGTTACCAATACCCTTAAGACCAGTACCCTTACGACTAATACCCTTACGACCAGTACCCCTACGACTAATACCCTTAGAGGGTCAAAACATCCCGTCGGATAAACTCAGAGTATATATAATAAAACTGATCAACAATAAGTATTTATTGAATGTAATTTTTACTTTGCAATAATAAGTCAGTAGTTATCATTTAAAAGACGAATGTTTTGTAAATTAGAATTCATTAGTCTTTCATTGTAATTTAAATTATTTTGAATTCCACGTGGTGATGAGTTGACAATTATTCAATTTTGATGAAAATCAACATTT
Source organism: Schmidtea polychroa (assembly GCA_959609185.1). NCBI lineage: Eukaryota > Metazoa > Platyhelminthes > Tricladida > Dugesiidae > Schmidtea > Schmidtea polychroa. Next base: position 42,139 of record CAUHTR010003108.1, read on the forward strand.
TTGTTAAATTTAGACATTTTGAAAAGGTTTTTCTACTGATTGTAATTAAACATATTTTTGGAGACAGATAAAAAATTAATTTAAAAAGCATTTCATAAAATACAATAAAGAATATTTAGTAGGTCTTTGTAGGTATCTAGTTGTTTGAGAGTTAGTTAGTACATGGTATCATGTTGTAAGTATTTGGTACTTATTTGTTAGCACCTAGTTGTAAATTATCAGTAACCGATTGTTGGGAACTGTTGCATTATTATTATTATTATTATTATTATTATTATTATTATTATTATTATTATTATTATTATTATTATTATTATTATTATTATTATTATTATTATTATTATTATTATTATTATTATTATTATGATTATCATTATTATTATTATTATTATTATTATTATTATTATTATTATTATTATTATTATTATTATTATTATTATTATTAATATTATTATTATTTATTATTATTATTCCATTGAAATTTTCACTTGACTTAAAAAATATTTCATAAAAATTTCTAATAAAAATTAACTTAAAAAAATTATTTCATTAAAATTAACTTAAAAAATTTTACATTTAAAATTAACTTTAAAAAAATTTCCATATAAATTTTCATTAAAAATTACATTTCTCAAAAAAGTTGGTGGTTATTTAATCTTTTGATAATAAATTTAAAAATCTTAGTTTAATTTACTTACTACATTACTCATTAAAAAATTATTACTTTAATTTACTTATTTAGCTTTAATTTAAAATTTGAACCATTGGTTACTTAATTTTAAATTTTGAACCTTAATTTACATATTTAAAATTTTTAACTTTAATTTACTTAACCTTAATTTACCTAATTATTCTTTATTACTTAATTTTATACCATAATTTACTTAACAACTAAATATAACCCTTATTTTCATATTTTACCAATAATTTCATGTGGTCATTGATTAATTGACGAAGATTTGCATCGAAAATAAACATTGAAAATCCCAGAAACTTTCATCTGAAATTGACTTTAACTTTAATATTTTAGATCATTGATTACTTAATTTAAAAATTAAACATTAATTTACCTATTTAACCAATAATTTCATGTGGTCATCTGAATGTAAGTACTTGGTATCTAATTGTTGGTATCTTGTATTTGGTAGTTGGTAGTAGTTATAAAGTTGTAGGTTGTTAGTACTTGGTAGGTGGTAGCTAGTTGTTAGCTAGTTGTTGTCGGTTGTTAGTACTTGGTAGGTGGTAGCTAGTTCATTGAGTGTTTTTGGTTGTTAGTACTTGGTATCTAGTTGTAAGTACTTCGTAGCAGGTAACTGGTTGTTAGTAACTAGTTGTAGGTTGTAGGTACTTAGAAGTTGGTTGATAATGCTTAGTACCTGGTTGATGTTGGTTGTAAGTACTTGGTATCTAGTTGTTAGCTGGTTGTTAGTACTTGGTAGGTGGTTGTTATCAGGTAACTGGTTGTTAGTATCTAGTTGTAGGTATCTGTTTGTAAATACATGTTCGTAAGTTACTGGTTGTTGGTACTAAGTTGTTGGTTTGTTGTTAAATTATTATTAAAATTTGTCTTTGAAAAATATTTCATAAAAATTTTCAATAAAAATTATCTTAAAAATTATTCCATAAAAATTTCTATTAAAAATTATTTAAAAAATTATTTCATTAAAATTTCTATTTAAAATTACTTAAAAAATTATTTCATTAAAATTTCTATTAAAAATTATTTAAAAAATTATTTCATAAAAATTTTCATTAAACAATTTCAATTCTCAAACACCTACTATTATTTCAACTTTCTGGTAATAAATTTAAAAATCTTACTTTAATTTACTTATTACATTACTTTAATTTACTTATTTAACTTTAATTTAAAATTTTTTACCATTGATTACTTAATTTTAAATTTTGAACCTTAATTAACTTTAATTTAATTTTTTTAGAACCTTAATTAACTTATCTAGACCATAATTTACTTTAATTTTAAAATTTGGACCATAATTAACTCATTTGAACCCATTGATTACTTTAATGCAATTAATAGACCATAATTTACTTTAATTTAAAATTTTGACCTTAATTTATTTATTTGAGTCCATTCATTACTTTAATTTTAAAATTTTGGACCATAAATAACTTATTTGAACCCATTGATTACTTTACTTCAATTATTAGACCCATCATTTACTTTAATTCAAAAATCTTAGCCCATAATTTACTGTAATTCAATTTTTAGACCCATAATTTATTTTAAATCAAAAATCTGAGCCCAATAATTTACTTTAATTTAAAAATTTGAACCTTAATTTACTTTAATTGAAAAATTTACCACGTTTTTTAGTGTAGACCACCTTTTTCTATTGAAATTCTTAGGATCATCGAGACCCCCTCACTATAGACTGAAAATTCCATGCTTTTCTATTGAACACCACCTTTTTGTATTGAAAATTTTTTTTGTATTGAAAATCCCAGGATCAATCGAGATCCCATCACTATAGTCTGAAAATTCTATGCTTTTTTATTGAGACCACCTTTTTGTATTGAAAAAAATTTTTTGTATTGAAAATCCCTGGATCAATCGAGACCCGCTCACCATAGTCTGATAAAAAATAATTTGGACTAAAAATCCCTGAAAGCAAAAAAATGAGTTGGGAACAATTGCGTAATAAAAAGTTGGGAACAATTTTACCAACCCCCCTCGGGGGTAATTGTTCCCGCGGGCCACTAACTACCTACTATATATATTTGTTTATATTCACTGATTTTGTGAACTCTTGCTAAAATTGTATATAAAGAGTAATATTTCATAAATGATTTAATTATGCTAGCAAATATAAATTATCAGGAAAACCACAGAAATTGTCGGTAAAAGCGGAAAATACCCGATAATATTTTTCAAGGCTGGCAAATGCAGATTTATACTAATAAATTACAATATTGAATCAATAATATTAAAATTCAATCAATTACATTTACTATGAATATAGGACATAGTATCAGTCTAGATCAATCAATATCGAGAAAATGTGATTGTGTGTTTGAACCGGAATTGTTTCCGGCTATTAAAATATAACTATATGTGTTTGCTAGTGGAAAGGTTGTTATGCTTGGGTTAAGAAATTTTGAGTATAGGGAAATTGTTGACAATGTTCGGAATGAGATAATTTCAATGGCCGATTTCTAATTGGTTAATTTCTAATTGGTTAATGATTGGTTAATTGTACAAAATTCCTAGCTCGATGGATCAAGGAAATCGATGATTATGGTAAATTTTTCATTTTTTGTTTATAAATTTAAATATTATATTTTTTCAGAAGAATATGCTGCAGTTATGCTAAAAAAATTAGCTTTCTTTAATTCTGAAATCAATGCCAAAATATATAATAAGCCAACAGAATTAATTCCCGATTGGTCTTCAATGTAAGGGGATAAGAATGTTCGATATCTTCCATTAATTTATGTAGGATTTCAAGATAAATCGCACAATAAAACAAATGGAACCAGAATATTTATGTTACGATGGTTGTTCCTGTTGAATTAGTTTTGGTTAAAACCCTTCGAGATTCGCATTACACGAAGAGAATCGTAAACTTTGTTTATTAAATGATTTTATCAAATAAATGTTATTTAGTCATTTGTTATTTAATATAGTTTGAAAATAATAATAATAATAATAATAATAATAATAATAATAATAATAATAATAATAATAATGATAATAATAATAATAATAATATTAATAATAATAATAATAGTAATAATAGAAATAATAATAATCACATAATAATATTTTATATAGTTTGAAAAAAGTAATAATAATAAAAATAATAAAAATAGAAATAATAATAATAATAGAAATAATAATAGAAATAATAATATTCACACACATGCAACATTAATGCAAAACGTATGCAATTTAAACAAAGGTAAACTTTAATCTGATTGGTTATTCTGTTTGATTTTGAAGGTATAGAAACCCTGTGCATTTCATTTTAATCGTAATTCATGATGACCAAGAAAATTTAAAGCACCGAAAAACCTAAAAAAGAATTTGTACAACCGGTTCAAATGTTCCACAACTACAAAATGTATTTTTTAAAAGAAGAAATCAATATGATATTGATTGCACCAATCAAGCTAATTCCAACTCAATTTCAATTCTTATCCGGTACAATGATAGATGCTAAAACTATTGATGATGTTTTCAAATGGTTGAATTTAAATCTAACATGTAATCAACATACAGTGAAGTCTCTCACATCCGCCAAAATTGGGACTTCGAAAAAACGTGGCGGATATTAGAAAATAGCGGATATTAGAATCCGAAAAAACATTTTTAAAAATGTTGAGATAACAAAATCGAATCAAAATTCAAAAGTTTATTTAATAATATCAATTGCTTTATTTATTCATCTGGGAAAAACCAATCGATTTTATGAATAACGTATTTTATTTTTACAAAAAATGCGTGATTGTTATGAAATAATTATGTACATTTTTATAAAAATAAGTGTTAACTGTGCAATATTTATTTTCTAATCACCCAATTTCTTAAATTGCATTTTTCGTCCTTTTTCAAGGCCTTGCTTATTTCATTTAATCCATTCTGATAAACGCCTGTCAATGGACTCATACTTTAAGATAGGCATTTTATGATTATTTACATATTCTGAATTTATATCTGATAAAAATTTTTTTTCATTTCTTTTAATGTCATTAATTGTGCGCCGAGAAATAGTTTTTTTAAACTTGATTGAAAATATTTCTGCAACTTTACTATCAGATATCTGTTTATTCATGTTTAGATATCGCAGAACATCAATTTTCTCTTTTATCGACAATCTTGTACATTTTCTTTTTGTCATCTTTAGGTTAAAATGAAAAAAATTAATGTAAATAATAATAGATGGAAACAACAATGTTAAAATTAAATATTTAAATTTAAATTATGCAATTAACAAGGAAATTAATAATATTATAACAAAAAGAATGAAAATTCCATCCATTTAAATTAATTTAAGAAATTTTATGTTAAAAATACGAGAGAAGTGTGGCGATTATTAGAAACAGGTGGATATCAGAATTTTCTCATATAAAATTTTTTCATGTGGCGGATACGAGGATGAGCAGATACGAGAGACAACACTGTACATGGTTCAACAACCGACATGTAAGATTTTATGATGCCTTTGATGAAATCAGCTTCAAAGAAAACGAAAATTGGTATATAACAATTACAATCTAAGAATGTAAAATTGATAATAATGATGTGTATTTGGAAAATTATGTCTGAGAATCATTCACAACTATTTTAATAAATGGTTTTGTATTTAATGTATTTAATAAATGTATTTAGTCATATCTGTTTTTCACTTTATTAACAAAGAAATTGCAACATTAATGCAAAATACATGCAAAGTTTAACAAAGATAATCTATAAACAAACTTAGAATATAGTTTTAAAGTTTTAATAATGACGTTAGAAAAAGGTTAATATGATTATTTATTTATTATTTAGAATTTGTAATCAATTTTTTATTGGAAAAATTAGCAGAAATAGCTGGTGTAAAAGTGGAGGATATGTTATCGATTTCAAATGCAATAAATATAGGCTGGTTAGCTCAGAGTAAAGATTCAGGATTTGATGAAACTGATGACGAAATAACTGAACAAATTGATGAGGAATTTGATGAAGAAACACCTAAGAAATTGATGAAGAAAATACTCAAAAAAATGATAAGGAAATCATTGAACCTATAAATGAACCTAAAAAACAATTTATAGAAAATATGGAAAATGAAGCTTGGGGATAACGAACCGCACGATATAACGATTTTACGGATAATATAGATCATGTAGGTGAAGATTTTATGAAATGTGGAGATGATGATTGCGTATGTTAATTAATAAATTTCAGTTATTTATTTCATGTAAATTTATTTTAAATTTGATATTTGAGATAAAAACACATAACGACATTAATTTTTATTTAAAGATTTACAAATAATGTACAATATAGCAAGACCTGTTGCAAGTTTAATATAGTTTTTAAACTTGGTTTTTTGTTGATCAATTTCCCTGCCATTTCGCGCGAGTTGATTGATTGTGTCCCATCCACCATTGGCCTGGGATTCAGGGCACAAACAAGAATTTGATTATATAAAATATTAATATTAATAATATTTTAAAAATATAAAAACCCTAATTCTAAAGACCACTGATAATAGTGCTCTGAGTCATATAGACTTTTGCTTATAATAATATTCATGTAGGTGAACCCTACAATTATCCTCGTCCATTTCATATCTTCGTCGAAGAGATAATTGAAGATTCTGTTGAAATAGAAATTCTTTGTTTCAAAACATTCCATATCCAGCATTTTCTGGTAGTCGATATGGTCGCCTTCAACAATTTTTTCGGTCCGATTGACTAGGAAGCTGAGGCTTTCACCTATGTTAGTGCTGACTATCCCGTTTAGCAAATTTTCAACGAAATTTAATTGAGACATTATTGCTATAATTTTAAATATGTTGATTTATTTATATTAATAATGTTTATGATTCTGATTGGCTAATATAGTATAAATGTAAAACATAATAGATTTGATTTGATACAAAATGAATGCGTTATTTCTATTGGTAATTAGTATAATGAGTGTATGGTCACACAATACAACAATAATAATGGAGTCTTCAAATAAATAAATATGTGTTTGTCCAAATACCGCCAAGGTGATGGATATTTTAACTATTATTATTAAACCAAACTGGTTAAAGCCTACAGGAAAAAGATTATCCGAAAGATTGGAGAATTTAGAAAACAGTCATAAGCTCTCACTTGAATATATAAAATCGATAAAAATTAAATTACATGATCATCTTGGTGATTTCAAAAAATCAATTGTTGAAAATAAAAAGAATATGAAAATTATTGATAAGAAACATGAACATTTGTTAAGAAAAATTGAATTAATAATAAGCAAAATTCAAACAATTAAAGAATCACTAGAATATCTGAAAACCAATAACCATTCAACGTCAATATTGATATTTGCCGATATTTAGTTGATTCATATTAACTTGAATGATCAGTATTTTTTTTATTTACTGGATTATTAATGACTAGAAGTAGGTAGTTAGGCACCTCTGCAGCAAGCACCTTCCGCCCGGACGATGGTTAAAAAAATATTTTTGATTACGCAATTGCTGCAGTAATTGTTTTCTGATTTTTGATAACGTAATTGCTGCAGAGGGCTCCAATGTTTTTTTCAATACATTTAGATAGGCTATATAGAAAAAAGGCCAAGATTTCTCAGACTATAGTGAGGGGTTCTCCTTGGTCCTGGGATTTTAATTATCACTAAAAATACATGGTAATTTAAGGGCTCAGGATATTTTCAAAACAAAATGGTGGTGTGCACTAAAAAGGCAAGGATTTTCCATGTAAATTAAGGGGGTCCCCTTGGTCGTGGGATTTTCAGTGCAAAAATCTGATTATCACTAAAATAGGTGAAATTTTCCTAGTAAATTAGAGTGGGTCACCTTGGTCATGGGATTTTCAAATCAAATTTCAATTATCAATGAAAAATGCATGGTAATTTAAGGTCTCAGAATATTTTCAATAGAAAAAGGTGGTCATCAATATAAAAGCGTGGTAAAATTTTTAATTAATGTAAATTTAGGTTCTAAAAAAATAAATTAAAGTAAATTATGGCTTAAGATTTTAATTTAAGTAATCAATGGGCTCAAAAAAATAAATTAAGGGCTAAATTTTTAATTTAAGTAATCAATGAGTTCAAATATGTAATTTAAGGGCTC